>VZTF01006238.1:893627-1032431 GCA_013397755.1 Cnemophilus loriae | reverse complement strand
TTTGTTCCGTGTTACATTTTGCAATTGCAGAAGCTTACAAATGAAGCGTGTTTTCTGTCACTGTTTATAGATTGAAAGTGAGCAGAGTATCTATAGATGTGTAGCTACCCAATACATGATGAATTCAGATTTGCAAGATAACATGTTGCAGTGTTCGTGTTCAAACCCAAATAATGACTTCTACTTAAAAAAAAAAAAAAAAAAAAAAAAAGAAAAGCCAAAAAAAACGCCCAAAAAGCAACCCAAAAATCACACACTAGCTACTATTCAGTAGAAAAAGACACATAGCTGAAGCTGGATTTAGACATGAAGTGTATCCCTGGAAGAAGTCAGCCTGTCAAAATCTCTCTTTCTTGGAAAAATCCCAGAAGGGGAGTATTTTCACAAAGATGAAAAGAGTGTTAAATGCTAACATTCTTCCAGATTGGATACGCATTCTTTCTTATACATATTTTTGTTATGAAACAAATGCATTTTGGTAAAATTAGGGATGTGTTTCTGCCTCTACTGTATATTTTGTGTGATAAAATGGCACTGATTTCCTATCTAATTCAAAACAGTTTAAAATAACTGGTAACATCTAGTAGCTTTCTATTCTTCCAACCTTTATTTTCTCTTCTGTGTATTTTAATGTGGAGCAGGGAGTTGGCAGGGGTTATTTACTTTTCGTTACTTTTCTGTTTTAGAATAAGAAGACACAAGCTTTGACCTTCTCCCTTCTGTTCATGACTTCCTCACCATCACTAAGCTTTTCTGTTCAGGGTCCCAAATTATATGGCGGAAAGAAATGTTTGGATTTAAACCCTGGTGCTTTATGGTGTAAGATTCAGTTCTTGAAGGACAATAAAAATCTTCATTAAATTATACACTGGTTCCTTTCAAACATTCCACCAGTATTTGGAAGCAAGAAGGTACACGTACTCTGTTTTCTTTGTCACAGACCTTGTATTTTGCAGTATTATATCTCTGATTTGGGGGGCCAAAATTAGTGTTTGCCCATGATCTCAAAAGAAAACAAAAGCAACAACATCAACAACAACAAAAGAAGAAGAAAATAAAAAAGGAAGAAAATAAGAACCCCAAATCTATAATCTTCTCCCCCAATAAGTGTTCTGTGTAACTTCAGGACAAATGAGTAGGTGAACAGCATGTACATGGACAGACTTTCACAAATATCCCTATAAACCTAAACCATGCTGTTTGGGTGCACAGAAGCTGTGCAGTACGGGCAGGCTTAATCTCAGAGGCTGAAAAGCTGCAGCCTGATAACATTCAACATACTCAGATAGTACTGGATACATGTAATATGCAGATATCAGGTGCGACTCTCATTAGGAGGCTGGACCTTTGTCTTGTCTTCTAAACTAATTTTTGTCCTTTCTAACATAGAAACCTTTTTCAAATGCTTATGCTTTTCAGGAAAATAAGTTATTTTATTCAGCCTGTGTTTTCCTAATCCCCCTTTTCCCCTTCATGTTTATTACCATTTTAAATAAAATAATCTTCACAAAATAGTGTCAGTGAAACAATCAAGCTTTTATAGATCACAAATATTAGGCTACAGAAATAGGTAGAACATGATTTGGAAAAAAAACCTAAAAATACACTAAAGAAATTAAATTAACGTGAAGTATTACCCTCCTGCATCTATCTGGAAAACAATACATGTGTTTGTTTTAAACACATTCCAACACTCAATTCCCAATCTGGGAAGGCAAATGCAGTCTCTACTTTGTGTAAGCTTCCACTCCAAGCAAGGCTTCCACCAAAGCAATTGCAGCTGACATCCCCTCAGGATCACTCCTAGCATGTGCAGCCTGCGAGTTTCCTTGGAAACTGCCATGCAGCAAGCATGAGATTATGGCACATGACTGCTAAGCTGTATAGCTTTACCCAGGAAAATAAAGGAATGCAAAAATGGGGACCAGGACTGCAATCCACCTCCCAAGGACAGTAACTGCTGATTTTCAACCTGAGGCTTCTAGTGGCTGATGGATTACTTCTACATAGTCAGAAAAGATAAGGAACTAAAGCAAATCTCTTTATTATGAGCTTATGTTTATTCCATTACAGCCTGTTTTCCTGCTGGGAGGGGGAAAAACTGAAAAGCAACCTGAAAATCACCACATCTGCAAAGACCTTCTGCAAGAAGTCAGCTAGGAGGCTGTACAACATTTTCCTCAGACTGAGCTAACCTGGATAGGACACTTATGTGGTCCCTTTTTAAAAGAGGCATTCTGTCTCCAGATTTCTGTGATTATGCAGTGCTGAAGGTGAGACCTTGAGAATGACCGCAGTGGCCCAGCCAAGTAACTACCAAACTCACCAGCCTGTACCTCACATAGTCTATAATAAATAAACTAAAGAAGAATATAAGCACAAGGGAAACACACAATTTTTTGTATTCAGGCACCTTTGACAGATTTGCCTGCAGTGGACTTAGCCATTTCTGACCATTAATAAACCTCTGTTCCCATCCCTATCCTGCATCGAGCAGTCCTGCAGGATACATCAACACTTGGTGAGGAAGTTTTTCCTTTGGTTTATCATGAATTGCAGTCCTGCTGGTTTCCCTTTGATGACTCTTAACTCTTGTATTGAAAAGACAGTGACCAATTGCTACCTATTCACCTTCTCTTTTCAACTAATGATTTTACAGCTTCTTTATCAGATCCCCCTCCAGTCATCCCAATTTGAGGCTGGAGAGAACCAGACTCATTGTTTTACAGTGCATTTTACATGAACCTTGTCTATGGTGATGTCAGCTTAGAACATGCACTTTCTTGTAGTTTTATTAGGCGAGACTGATTAGCTGGATCCTCAAAATATATAATTTAGCCTGTGGGCTTTGTAGTCTCCATATGAATTTGACCTAGGATATACAGGTCACGAGAAAGCTTAATGATTTGGTTATTTAGATGATCTCTGCGAGCCCAGCTTTGCTATTGCCATCCCTTCGTGGCAGTAGTTATTATACTTGTCCTCAAATTCATTCATATTAACTTATATCGACTTCAAAGGTTCTGATTTAAATCCCACCTCCCCTGACTGATATCCTTCTGTGAATCTGCTCTGTCCCCGCAGACTCTGCCAGGAGCCTGTGGCCCTGGAGCTGCCACAGCACCCACCCAGAACCATCTGGCGTCTGCCCGCCGTCCTCCAGGGCACTGCTCGCTGAAGGACAGCTGCCCAAAACAAATGGTGACCTCTGTCATCTGGGCCATCAATTGTTACAACATCTGGCAACTGGCTTTCTTATGAGAACTGACATTTGGTTGCTTTAGACTGAGGATTTTAAGATCCTTGGGCCAGAGCAGAAAACGGAACAGATCCCAATTTTTCTTTTTTTTTTTTTTTTTAATATGCACTTCGAATGGCTTGCAGTCACTTGGAATAACAACATAAAGAACTCAATGCAAATAATCAACTTATCACAGTGAGAGAATCCTTTTGACAAATTTTTGCTGGTCTTATCCCATTCCTGCCTTGAGTTACCACCTTGCTGCAGCCCTAAATTCTGTTACAGAGACTCTACTGCATTGTAGAGGTGCATCTAACAAAATGCAGTGACTACATTATTGCAGCTGTCTCCACTGAACTTAGGTGCTTGGCCATGTGAGTTTGTATCCAGCTTTACATCTGCACCCATGTGTACAATGCAGCAAGGCTGCTCTGACTCCCTATGCTCACTCTCTCTTCTCATAACTTTTCTTCACAAGACAAATACAACAAAGATAGATATCAGCACACATCTAAATTTAAATCATTTCAATGTGCTAAAAAGTGTCTTTGATCTTTTGCTACATTCATAAAGCAACTTGAAAAAAAATTAAGAAGAGTGATATCCTCAAAATCTTGGCAAATCTAATAGTGAACTCTGGAAAATTACATTCAGGTATTGTATACAATTTATTGTGTTACTTCAGTCCCACAGATGACTACAAATAAAATAAATGTTTAACATAAAATATTTATTTTGAGCAACAAACACTGTTTTTAAAAGATTCCTTCCCTAAACTCTAGGCAGATTTGACATAAAACAGAAAAGAAAGACAAATAACTATCAAATAAACAACTAAAATAAACTTTAAAAAAATGAACTTTTCAAAATGAAGAAATAAATCTTACTAACCACAAAGTAAGAGAAAACCAAATAAAATACAAATGTGACAAACATGTAGGTATAAAGAAACATAAAGGTTATTAAAATGGATAGGAACAAATTTATAATTTAAAATCTACTAACTACAATAACTAGTGCAGACTTTTAGATCTAATTGAACTAATCAGCATGAGCAGATACTAATGTACAGTGGCTGCACTGATTTATCAAAACACCAAACATTCAGATAGTTAATTCCAGAGGAAGAAAAAAAAAATCTAAGTGCAAATACTTATATTTCTCTGTGTTGAGGTTTCATCTGGGCTCCCTGTGAAAAATGGAGACGGAAAAACAATACCGTCGAGCTACAGAGCCCCATTTCAGGCACCTCGCTGCAGCAGTCACTGACGGAGTCTGAAATGGAGTTAGGCTTGTTTAGCATGCCTGCAGGGTCACACCGACTGACCCGGTCCCCTCTGGTTTCACTTAAAACTCAGATTTTCTCCATGAAGATAACATGTTCCTGTGATATTTAGTTACCTGGTCTCCAGAAAGATCTCATTTTTCATGGTGTAATTTTTAACCTTTGTTTAAGATGTCTTTTTTTAACATAAACTCTTTAAACCTGATATATTTCCTCAAAGAACATGTGCTTGCAAGGAAAATGTTTGGTTATTGAAATATCTTAACAAATCAAAGTTCACTGCAATTTTAGCTAGGTAGGTTATAAAGGAGTGTTAAGGCAATCATTAAGTGTTCTTTCTTTAATTTCTTTTGATATTGTCTGCTATAAACATGAATATTCATATAGATAAATTGATTCTGCATGTGCTTATTCTGAGAGCTTTTGTACTGAAATAAATCATGAGCTAGCACTTCTGTGGCTTTTTTATTTAATTCAGAAACCTATGTGATTTGTGATATACATAAAAGTAAAAAAAAAAAAAATAGGTTAAACTATGACAGAAATTTTCATGAAAAATGCCAAAAAACAGCTCAACCACCTTCTGAGCGTGAAATGCTTCAAAATATTGTTTGTACACTGAAGGCTTTTTGAGGAAACTGGAACATTATCTGATCAGAATTTCCCCGGCATAAATTCGTTTCAGTTGAGGTATAGGTTGGCACTTGGAGAGGACCTGGCTGAGCGCATTTGGTTGAGAACTTGCTGCTGTTTGTCTGACAGCCACAAAGATCCTGGATCCAATATCTGTGCAAGTACTTTCTGCTTATCGGGAATGGCAAGTCCCAGACCACCTCCCTGCCCAAGTGCCCCCTTGAGAGGCCAGATTGGCATTTAAGGAATGTGAGGATTAGTGATGTAAACTGCAGCAAATCCAAAGTTTAAAGAGGGCAGAATCTATTTAAATGTGTCACTGGGAGTTTGGAATTGCATTTTCCTGTTTTGCTTTCTCTAGTCTTGTCTTCTTAAACCTCCTGAATAGCACTTTGAAAACTCTGCTTGCTGTCCCAGTCACAAGAGAAGCCTCCCACTTCACAGCTCCTTAATATTCCCATATTATCCATCCTTCTATTCTCTACCTGTCAATCTGCTCATTTATTTTTATTTTTAAGGGGGGGATAGAGGGGTATGGTGTGTTGTTGATGTTGTAAGGCAGATGCTTCAGGCAGTGGGCCTGTACCTGAGAAACCACAAACAATTCAGAGCATCACTGCCTGCGCAGACATAAAACCTTTTCAACCAGGATCCTCCCACATCCCTTCCATCTGTAGAATCCCTCCTTGAGAAAAGCACAATTAATAAAATCAGTGCAGCTACCCATCACCTCTGAGACCATGGTTTTACACGAGGATTTTGCTGATGGGAAGTCAATTTAAGAAGTTTCATCCACTTTTTTTTCTTCTTACCTGCTCATTCCTTTCTCTGCTACCCCACCTCTGGTGGGAGAAGCTTATCAGTCCTTCAGCAAGGCTAATTGAGTCATTGGTATTGCTGCTGACAGCTGGAGTGATGCAGGTTAATAAACAAAGAAAAGCAATACTTGAGGAAGGGTGGGAGAAAGTGTCTATTAGCTTAGATCATTCCACTCAACCATTTTTTGGTATGGTCATCCAGAGAGTTGAATTGCCACATCTGAGTACCAACAAAGGTGGGGAATACTGCTTTGAAACTGGCTTTGCAACTTAAAAAATTATAACGTGGAATCTCAGCCTGGTTTCTTGGGTGTGTGGAGTAATATACATTCAGGAATCACGTTACACCTGACCGAAAGGCAACCAAATCTGTTGCATAACTACTGCTTTTGGGAACATAAGATAAGAGATTCTGAGACAACCTGTATGGAGATGTTGAGACTTGTGCAAGGGCTGATTCCTCACTTTCTGTTCCCAGGAGCATCAAGACATGGCAGATTTTATATTCTCCTTACAAAGGCAGTTCTGATCCTCCCCATCTGAAAACAGATGCCAGAAAAAAAGAAAAAAATTAGAGAGGAGCAAAAAGGATAACCAAAGAAGTGGAAAGCCTTCCATGGAGGTGAGAACAAAATAAATTAGGTGGCAACACTGTGGGAAGGGAAAAATTCTAGAGGGGTAAGAGAAGTGCCCAAGAAATTTTGAGTGTTGTTGAGATGGTACATAAGGATGGTTTACTCACTATTTCATCCCAGTAAAAAAATAGTGGCTCACCAAAATGAGTAAGATGTAAGCTGAATACAAACAAAAAGAAGTACATTTGCTCACTGTGTATAACCAAGGTGGGGAACTTGCTGCTACAGGATGGTTTTGGTGTTCAAAGCTCTCTTAGTTTCAAGGGGAGAATGAACAAGGAAGTCCAGGAATGGAAATACCTAGAAAGCAAACTTGGCACAGGAGGCCTCTGAGGTTCCTCTGGTGGAGTCTGCAGTGAATGCCTCCACCTTCCTCTGTACTGCCCCAGGCACCCCCCTTGTCACTGCCAGAGGTGGGATAACAGGCGGGATGAGTTTGGACCTCGTTCAGCACATCTGTTCTGATGTTAGGCAACAGTACAAAACTGTCTAAATCTGGAGCTGCCCTTGTGTTTCTACATGTTGTTATGTTCCTGCACGGACAAGACAGCGTCTCCATTGTATCTATGAAAGAGAAGTGTGAAGCCGCATCCACATCCTGAGTTAGGGTGCAGAGAGGGGTATTTCCCTGTCCCTGGAGCCAGCACAGGTGGGAACCACTGACTCTGGCAGGGTGGTCCTCATCCTTCCCTGTACAGGAAGAACTTTTAGGGAATAAGATAACAGTCGAGGACTCTGTTCTGCAACTGATTGGAAGCTAAGGGAATTTGACGTTTTTTAGGAGATACCACACACACCGGTTAATCCATCCAAATAGTAGTTGTGGTGTAGTTGGTTCCAGCTATAAACTCTCCAGTGCTTGACCACGTGTTTGTAAAATACAGATCCTTTTAGAGCTTATTTGACAAGGCAGTTTCACACAAAGAACATTTTGTGACCTAAAAATTGATATATTTAATAGATGTGCAAAGACACTAAATGTCTTAGTCTAGCAACACTGGTAAAGTAATAAAGAAATGGATACATGCTGGTGTTTGGCTAAAGCTTCTGTTTGAACTCCTACGGAAAGGAAATATTAGAAAAAAAGGCTTAAGTTCATTTGTATTTTCCTTTTAAAAATAATCTCGTCATGTTTAATGTTGCATTATTACATAGTTCTTATTTTGCATAAATACATGATGATTATAGCTGTATAACCTTGGCAACATAGTGTCCTCATGAGGCAGCCTGAAATAGAAGAGAAATGCAGATTATACTACACAACTGCTCTTTTGGGAATAATATTTTATTATGTTTTATTTCCTTTCCATAAAATTCAAA
Source organism: Cnemophilus loriae (assembly GCA_013397755.1). NCBI lineage: Eukaryota > Metazoa > Chordata > Aves > Passeriformes > Corvidae > Cnemophilus > Cnemophilus loriae. Next base: position 1,024,499 of record VZTF01006238.1, on the reverse strand, counting down.
GAAAATGAAGCTAATTTGGGTTCCACAAAACCAAGGCTAAGCTGTTGGAGGAAATTCCTAAATCACGCTCAGGCACACCTCTACAAACAGGTGTAGGCAAAGATGGGTAAGAAGATCAGGCTATACTTATGAACACCTTGAATATGACCTTCCAAACCAGGACATTTGAGATTTCAAGCAGGAACTTGTTTAAAAATGATTAATCGTATGAATATTGTGGGGCCAAATCTCAGACACAGGAAACAACTTTATGCTGTAGCTTACTATTGGGTGGAAAATGACACATGGGGGAAAGGAAGTACTAAAAACATAGGGTCCAGTTGTTCATTAGTTTATACGGTCTGAGAATGTGGCCCAGGGAGTCTCTCAGGCTGGCCATTAGGGCCATTGTAAAAGCCATTAGGACTAGCCTGTGATGTCAGTGATAAGCTCAGCTTTCATTTAATAAGACAAAATAAAGGCCTTTTTCATGGTGGAGACAGAATCTCAGCCAGCTTGCCTGCCACTGAAGGAAAACAAAACTAAAAACCTTTCATATAGGCAGGCAATTTGCAATTTTTTTACACTAAATTGACTCTTGGTCTATTATCCAGGGCAGACTGAAATGTCACTTCTTATAACCAAGCCAGTACTCATTTATTTAAGAGAAGTGTTTTCTGTTTAGTGCCTCATCAGAAGCAGGATGAAAATGCTCCACAGAGCAATGGTGCCATATACCCTAGACATGCAAATTATGAGTTTTGCCTATGTGAGGAGAAAAGGGCTAAGCCCTTTAATATAACATGAAAAGGATAAAGCTAAACAGATTGATGAATTCATATATAATCTCTGAAAAATCCCACAGGAGTAAACCTTTGCAGCTAAGGAATGGTGTAGCTTTGGCTCCACCATTGAAGAGCTGATGCTTTTAGTCCTAGGCATGAAAGAGTGAAAGTGAAAGTGCCTCATTGGCATGTGAGCCCATTAATCTTGCATTTGGCATATGAACTCCCACATGATTTGAACATTTGCCTGGAAGGTACCTCTCTGATTAGCACAGATGTATTATTTTGGAATTAAAATAAATATCAAAACATATTTCTGTCTTTCAGCTTACTTTCTTCATATAACCTGTATTAAAGTAATCATGGATAAAATTTGTCAGGTCTCAAAGCTGCTAATGTGTCATTAAAAAGGCACACGGTAGCAGGGTAATTCAATACTTGTCTGTGGGACGTGTATCTACAGGGTTGTATTCCTGCTCAGTCGTGGGAACACCAGATACAACTCGCAAACCCCTTGCCTGCATCTTACAACGCAAGCATCTTTAAATAAGAAACTTCTGTCTGATGCCATAATATTTAGCACAACAGTTCCTTCAGTGCTGTTAAAGATGACACTTGTAGCCTAAAAAATGATGACTGAGAAGTTTGGGAGGATATCCCTCTGCAGGCTAGCCTTGAATAGTTACAAATCAAATGTCCACCTTCTGGCTGAAGCTGGTTTGACTCATCAAAGGACAAATCAGTGCCTGGCCACCAGACTTGCCATGAATCAGCACTGGTGACTTCGGTGACCATCTCTTCTTTAACCATAAATTTACTGAATGGTTCTCAGCAATTGCCTTGCAATGACAGAGACTGCCTGGAGCCCATGTAAGACTGCTGTGACTGGTTGAGATAAAAATGACACTGCCTCCTGTTTCCAGAGTGGATTCGTGCATTCACAAGTTTTTGTGAAAATTGAAGTCCTTTTTACAGTTTGTGAGGACTTTAAGAGCAAATACAGGCAAAGATGGGACTCCAGAAAGAGTGAAGGCCTCTCTCTGTGATGTCTCTTTAAACAGAAGCAGCATGACCTCATAAGGGGAAATCATCTAAGGGGAAGGATGCGACAGAAGCTGCAGCCACAGCTACACTGGCAGACCAGAGATGGGCTGAATCATGGAATAAAAGGTGTTTTGTGCACGTAAGCCTGAATTGTCATCTGCATACCCACTGAGCTTGAGTCATCCATCCCAGATAGACATTGACACTAGCTGCTCAAGAAGGCAAGGTGACTAACGGTGACAGTGTGCTAATATTTTTCTATCCCCTATGTTCCACATATAGCACACTCAATTCACATTCAATTTCTCTTTCTTTCTATGAGTCATGGTTTCCCAGCTATGGAATAATCCTCAGATGAGACAGACAGAAGATTCAAGGTGCAGCAGCAAGATGCATTTTGTAGAATGAGACAGAAGAGAGTGCAAAATGGAATGGTTTGTGCCTTCAGACTTTTATGCCTGTCCCAACAAAGCAAAAGGAGATGAGGAACATGGAGAGAAGGAGAAGAAATACACTTCTTACACTTCCAAATACGAAATCTGGCTGGCTTTATGAGTGACAAGAAGAAGAAACTGTTATTTGTAGGATTTTAGTATGACATTTGATAGATATGTTAATCTGTGTATGTTACTGGTAGTATGAGAATCCATCCCTCATCCTGGTCATGGTTCGAAGTGAACTCATGCAAGAATTTTTAGTCTAGAAGTAGAGTGAGGAAAAATATCATTGTTGATGCAAAAAAATGAAAAAAGAAGATGATCAAGCTTAAAAGTAAAAAGTGTATTGATGATCTCCTGTCTCCATAAAGAAAAAAGTAAATAAGATATTCAATGCCTAGCACACCATGCACATTTTGTTTCAGAGGAAAATCTGTCAGACATCATTCTGATTTCCAAACAACCAGAGACAGGCATGCCTGTTTCATGTGATCTTTCTGAGAAAATACACCTTATGCTCTGGACTGACTGGGCTACAGTACTTCCAGCCAGAGAAAGAAGGTGCCAAGTATCCAGTCTATTTGAGTTTCTGGTGCTTTTTTATCCAGTGGGAATGAGAGAGAATGACCTGCATTTTCTGCTTGTTCTATTAGTTCAGAAATTCACTTAGTCCTAAGGACCTTAACATTTCTTCCTCTCGTTTGAGGGATTTCTGTAGAGTGCACTCAGAGGCGATGCATGTATTCTCCATACAGTTCAGTTACAATTTTACAGCCTCACATAGTGCATGAAGTAACTCATTAAATAATGTGCTCTTCTACGTGCAGAACTAAGGTCTGATTTCACTTGCCAGATGCGACACTTGGCCATTGCAACAATTATCAGCAGCATTGGTGTTGGTATTTGTGCTGGTATCAATATTACACTTCAAATCACAAACACAGCAAAAGGCTCCATGATGACAGTCAAAACACATGCCTCACGTTTTGTATGAAGGACACTCAATTTGTTTTGCCACTGTTTGAAATTAATATTAATAACAACAATAATATTAATAATTCAAAGTGTCAGGAAAGTGGTAATTGCTTTAGAAGTGTATGGGGACAAGCAGTTAATAGACTGAAGAATTCAGAAACAGATAGCTAATATTACTGAACAAAGTTTAATAGTATAAGCAGAACTATATGCTTGTCTGACTCCCATTTCTCTCCCATGCACAAAAACCTAATCTCTGCTTAGGGAGGTATTTCAGCCTGTAGTGTTCAGATTGGATTTCCTAGAAATAGAATCTGAGCAAACTATGATAATTTTCTTTATCTATATTTAAAATTAATTTAAAGGAAATGGTGACACTTAAATGCACCTGGCTGATTAAACCATAGTCTGTAGCTGACTGGAGTTAGCAGAAAGTCTTTTATTGATTTCAGTGGAGTTCAGACCATGATATTTAATCCATTTTGCTTATTGGTCTCATTTATCCCATGAGTGAACACAAGTTGGAAAAAGAGATTGGATATAAGTGAAAAAGGTCCCAGTGAAAGTATATCTTAGACTCTATGTGAAAGAAAAAACCAGATTGTCCAGGTAGTATTGGAGCTATCTAAGAATAAGTAAAATATCTCACACTATTTCCTTTGTCTTTTTCTCTTCTTTGAGTCCTTTCCCTCTCTTCTGGGTAAGGACTGTGTTTTCACTGTACAGTGGAAGCATTTAGCACGTCGTGGATTCTTCTGAAATCCCAACAACAACAAATGATGATGTATCATTCTGCAGTCTTACGAGTAGCTACAAAGGGCCAGTAAAGGATTCACAGGACATTATTATTGACATCGTGGTTCTGGGAGCTTTTAGAGCTTTTAGAATTACTCTGAGATTTGATAATGAGCTCAAAAGGACACTTGTCCTCATTTGTTCTTAGGATTTCTTTCACACAGCCTTTGCTGCAATCTGGCAGTTCTAGAAACACGTAGGAATCAAAAAACCTGTTGATTTAATAAGTGTTAGTAGATGAGTTGAACAGCTAATTATGCACCAGACAGACAGAACAATACAGTATATGAGCTATACCTTCCTGTGAGGTTCTTCAATACCAGAAACAACAGGATCCCAGTGTTTTTGTGAAGACCTCAGGGCATGGTAGAAATAGAAGAAACATATGAATGTGCAATTCTGAGTCCTCTGAAACTCCTATGAGAAACTCCCCTGGATATTTCATTCTGCAGAGTTATGGAAAGCTAAAAGTTGAGTTTCCTTGAATTTGCACTTTTTAACTTCTTATTCTGTTTAAATCCAAGTGGTACAGACAGGTTTCAGTGAAGCTGGAGAAGTTCTTGCACATGCTACCTTTTAGACAATCAGGCCATGGGTGATGCTAGAATAGACTTGTTCCCACTCTATGTATAAACATCCAGTCCTTTTATGAATCCCACTGTGCATACCATATCTTAGGAACTGAACTTCAGTGAAGAAAACACTTAAAAATGTTCAAGGGAATTTAACTTCTTAAAGAGCACTTTGAACTCAAAACATTCTTGGTTCTTTTAGGCAAGCAGAATTTCTCCCTGTTACTTGCCAAACATTTAAAAATACAGTTCCATATGGCAGAGTGCACCTCTCAGCTCCTCCTCTGCTCAGCCTTCCCCAACACCCTCAACACACAGATTACACCAAGCAAGGCACCATGTTATAGAGCTAGATGTTTCCAGACCTGGAGAGACTAGCTTTGACTTAGTGTTGCTCTCCACTTCGGGCAGTTTTTGTTTTGTTTGATTCAACATAAAGTTAGAAGTGAGATATTTCTGTGATTTCAACACAGTACTAGAAGATACATCGGTGACAGGGATGAGTTCGGAAGGAGATGTATAGACCAGGGCCCAGCCTGGAATAGATGTGAATCCTAATCACCATCTAGTGCCTACACAGGTGAATGAAAATTCTCCCAGTGTTTTCATTGGTGCAGGATTGACTTGTTGATTGAGCTCTGGCTGTTAAATCTAGAGCATGCAGTGGCTCCTGTTGCATCTGCCACGACAGGAAATGGGATAAATTTTACCTAACTCCGATCTGCAAAACTGAGTTAAGACAAGGTCACAGAAAGGATTTGGGAATCACCAAAGCATACAGACTTCAATCACAATAGCTTGTGATTAAAATAAAAGGGAAACAAAATAATTTTCATTTTTAAGAAGTGATCTCTTTCACTCAATTTTCTCAGAAGTAAAAGCGGAAATTTTACAGTTGCCAATAAACAAGTTTATTAGAAGTTAGAAATGACAATCCTGTCTGAAGAAAGTACTGTTTTGTTATGTCATTAACCAAAAACCACAACTTCTCTACAAGCTCAAGTTTTTAATTGTTTTTTCTTTTAGTTCAAAATTACTTAGAAAGCTTCCGAGTTTCTATTGCTTTTAATTGAAAAATCATCTTTTTGGCAAGAGGATTCACCTCCTAGTATTGAGGATAACATGCAGGTAATTTTAGAGAACTGTCAATCCAGAAAGAATGGACAGATTATAAAATGGAGTGCTCTCGTTTGGGGGAACTGGAATCATAGAATCACAGAGTGGGTCAGGCTGGAAGGGACCACAGTGCATCATCCAGTCCAACCTCCCTGCTCAAGCAGGGTCATCCCAGAACACATGGCACAGGATTGTGTCCAGATGGCTCTTGAATAATGAGGGAGACTGCACAAACCCTCTGGGCAGTCTGTTCCAGTGCTCAGTCACCCACAGAGTAGAGAAGTTCTTCCTTATAATCAAGTGGAATTTCCTGTGCATAATTTTCTGCCTGCTGCCTCTTGTCCTATTCCTTGGCATGACCAAGAAGAGCCTGGTCCATCCTCTTGACATCTTCTCTTCCAAAGCTTTGTTTGCTTGTATTTAATTTTAGACACTTAACTGACATTCCCCACTAATCCCATAGAGGCAAAGCAAAAGCACTTTCAAGAAAGTAATGCAGGTTCAAGATCTCCATCTTCTTACTTCTGATGACTGTTTGGTAAACCCAACCAGCTCCATCCCTAACCTCAGACAAGGACTGAAAGTCAGGTTGAAAGATTCCAAGTTCGGGAAAAACAGGCCATTCAAAAACTTTCAGGTGACGATGCCACCTTTCACATCTCTGTGAAAAAGTTTCTGAAGCGACAGAATTCAGAAAATAGAGAAAGATATATTATCAGCTGAGATGTGCTGCAATGGCTTTGTAAGTGTAGCACTTCTATAACTACAGACATAAGTCTTGAGCTCACTGCTCAAAAGGTTTGTTTTTCACTTGGAGCAACTGGCATATTGCCTTGCTCTAAAGCAAAACAGCTGGAAAGTCACAGTTTAATTTTTTTTTGCAGTCAATCAGGCAATACGAGTTTGAGATATAGTGCAACATTGGTGATCTTGTCTTGTGGTGAAACCGCAGTGTCTCACCTTCACAGTGCCTTTTATTCTGGGACAGTCCAAGCATGTCAATGGCTCCTAAATGAAAACCCACCTCTCTTTGACAGTAAAGTCCACGCATGTATCAGTCAGCAATAACCACAGCTAACAACTGTTGAGTCTCAGATTCTTTGAAACCGAGCAATATTTCACTGGCAATGTTACTTAGGTAAAGAAGACATTTAAACAATCATTGCGTGAAGCTAAAATCTATAATCCTTAGGAAACCTGCAGAAGTGGTGATAAGAAGCATAGGAACAGAGTTATCTTGAATTATATATCAAAACCATTCCTCCTCAATATTTCTCTTTCATATTATTTTGCTGCTTTGGTCAGACACCCCACAGGATGTGCCAGTTTGCACAGAGGACCTTACCCTAATCCTGTTTGGGTCTATCGTCCCCTACGGAACATAAGGGCATCCCCTTGACTTCAGCAAGTATTGTTACTCTCGTAAGAGATAAATACCTGATCTCAAAGCTTTCTGAACATCTAATATTTCTACAACTACACCCGCACTGCTTAGGACGTTCATCTCAGTCCTTGATCCCCAAACTCTGTGATTCTGAATGGCTCATAGCTATGCACATTACTGCTAAATGCTTCAAGAGCAAACTGGTTGCATATAAAGTGTGTGCTGTTTGAGCCAGATTTCTGCTAGCCCACCTGTGGGGGTTTGGTTTGTTTGTTTTGGTTGAATGCTTGTCTGGCTTTTTGTTTGTTTTCCCAGTTCAAGATGTTTGAAATAATGTGAGAAGTGTTTTACAGCCCAGCAGAGCAAATGTTCTCTGAATTGTCACCAACTTTCATCCCAGAAAGTTCTAACTGCTTTACTCTGAGAGAGAGCTTAGGTGTGAAGTACATATACTATACAGAGTGCATGATGAAGAGACTGAAATAAAGGAGAAATCTGGCTTTTATGATAGTGTAGACAAATATACACTTAAAAGATATTACAATGGACGTTTTACAAATATCTGAATAATCGCAAGTAGATATTTGTCTTGAATCACAGATATGTTTATGGTTTTCCTTTTACAAACTGCTTATATCTTGGTGCAAAAAATAATTTCTCTTACACGACAGTCTTTTTACATTCCTTACTCTATTGGACTATCTCAAATGCAGCTATTGCATGCAACCTCTAACACAGGAAATTCCATTTAATTGTAAGAAAAAGGATTTTTATTACAAGCATGATCAAACACTGGCAAAAGTTTCCCAGAGAGGCTGTGGAGTTTCCGTTTTGGGGATATTTAAAACCTAACCAGATATGGTCCTTAGCAACCTGCTGTAGGTGACCCTTCTTTAAGCAGGGATATGATTTTATCATTCTATGATTGTTTTTCTGATGAAAATTCTGTTTTTTCACAGTTTAAGGCACATAAACTTCTTAATGTAAACAGTGGTCAGAAAGTGTTGGTTTCTGCCTTTATGCTATGCTGGGGTTTAAACAGACCAATACTTAACACAGTAGGAAAAGAATAAAACTGGGCAGCTTAATGCATCTTTTCCCATCTTCTTTCAGCTACTTATTAACTCCCATATTTTGTATTCAGAAAAGTAATTCAACAATTAAGCTTCACTTGGACTAGATGGTCTATGTCAGTGTTTCTGCTAATGGAAATAAAACAAAGAAATCACATTACTAATTGTACACATGCATCACAGTTCTTCTCTAAATTGTGTCCTGCAGTACAGGTAAATGTCCCTGAACATTCTTGTGTTAAGCACTGGTTTGCCTTCTGACAAACCAAGGGAGAATGTGGATTGTCAAATGCTGCATGAAATATTTTAATTGCCATAAATAGCTATTAAATTTTTGTTGTTCTTATAAACTGTGGAGTAGCACTGATAACATGCAGTGGACTTGTAATATTTTTAACACACTGGAACACTTTCATTTCTGAAAAATTTCTACACATGACTTATTTATTTAACTTCCCTAAGATGAATGTGTTGTGTCTACAAATTATAGATTTGACAAATAATCAAGTAGCATTTTGTATTTATCTAGATGGAGTGAATAACTCATAATACAGTATGAGTAGAACAGTAGTTTTAATTTTCCCAGAATTTTAAAGACAGTGAGATGCAAATTCAGATTTTATGGACCCAAAGACACATTCATTATTAATTTAAAAAGATTTAAAATAGCTTCAATTAAATCATCTGGAAAACTTAAAGAGCATAACACCAGATTAGTGACATCAGAAATCAAATTTAATAGTTTAAAATCATCTCCTCCACTTCGTACCAGTGTCAGTCCCATATAAAGGGCAGTTAATTCCTATTGACAATGATTTTGTGATCCACGTGAAATAATAAGGAACTTGCCTTAATTTTGCATTGATTTGAAAACAAATTTTCTTCAGAGTCGAGATTCACCAGTAACTTGGAATATCTTCATTATAACAAAGTGTCCCAGATTTTAAAAATAGCACTGGAGAATGATATGTAGTGTCTTGTCATCTGCAGTTGCATGTTGATTACAGAATGTGAGAGACCTTATTTCGAGGGTCCAGGTCTGTCTAAGAAGATCTGCATGGTTTGAGGATCAGGTCCACCCCAGCCTGTGGCAAATGGCAAAGGTGGACCAGAGTAAGTGGTAGCCAGAAGAAGGACAAGACTTTCCTTACAGGCAGCAAAATTGTTGAGTTGAGAGGAGCTGTAACAGCTAATTGAATTTATTTGCAGCTTAGATATTCTTTCACAGAGTCTTCTAGTATCTTGCAAACTAATTGCAAAATGAAAGCCTTATTATAAATCTGAATTCCAGGAAACATGTCTTTTCCTCATTCCCACCTGATCCTTTTGAAACAGTTTGATTGCTGTCCAGTGGTGAAAGCTCCCAGTGGTGGGACCATCATTTCACATATCTTCAGCATACAGAGAAACACTTAAGTATTAATCATACTCCTCTTTAAGACAGGAGTTGAGTGTCTTCTGCTAATGGCTTAGAAAGTTCAAAGGCACTTATTTTCCACAGCAATTAAGTGAAATGAATAATGAACTACATTTATTGGGGTGCTTCCTGCTCTCATGCTTATTTTCCCCCATGCAATTCATTGATTTCCACAAAGATATTCCTGACTTATTTAGTCTTTGTTCTGATTGTTGACCCTGCTAAAAGGAGAATTAATTAATGTCAAATGCAGGGGAGAATCATGGCCTATCAAATGGAATTGACATCATCATCTCCTTTCACCTTGAGTGTAAAACTGTCAAAGAATCAAAATAAATTTTTGAGTACTTTCAAGCAGCTCCATTTTCAAAACAGTGACCCTTCTGAATCCAGAACAGACATCTATTTAACTTTTTATCATGCTTGCCTTTTTTTTTTTTTAAGTATTTTTATTTATAAAACCTCTTCTTTAAAAATTAAAATGACAGTGTGGCAGGCAAAACCAATCCTTGTATTACACCTGTGATTGAAAGTTTTAGACTTGCTGCCACCCTTGATAGAAAAACAATGAAAACTGCTAGGTACATACTTTTGTACGTGCTTTGACTGCAGCAAACTATAGCTTCTGCTGCTAAAACTTTTTCACTAGGTACATAACAGATGTGACACATTCATTATCAACCCTCACATTTTCTGGAGGAAAATCCCAATTAATTAATGTGTCTAAAAAATGCAACTAGGTTTCTCTTTAGAGTTAAGTTCAGACATGCTGAATGATGAACACTTTTAATATGTCACAATAGGAAACCATGTGTTCATAAAACCTTATTGACAAAACTTGATAGTTGTGTGCTTCTTAGAATCCCGTTATTGGACTTTTAAAAAGAAAAATGGCAAAGCAACCCTTTCAAAATCCTTCAGAGCCTTCATTAATGATGTATGGGTTTTTTTCCAGTGAGTGTGTCTTCTTTTTCTTTTTTTCTTGTTACATCATGTGCAGAATACTGGATGACAAATATTTCCCATCCAGTGTTTTGGTAGCAGTTGCCAGCCCTACAGCTCTTGTGCTGAGCAGTAAAAAGGAAACTGACATTAAGCATAATGTAAAGCTCTGTGAGGAAAGTGAGGTTAAAATAATGCGAAATACAACTCCAAAGGGATGGCTTGTGTGTGTGCAGATTATCCCCTAACAGATAACAGAGTGCAATTTGCACTTTTTACTAGGAAAGAGAAGGAAGGCGAAGGAAATAAAAAACAAAAGGGCTGACCTCTGCTGAAAATGTCTGTGCAATGACCACTGCTTTCTCTACTGATTGAGGGCTTTAGCTCACTTTTTCCTTCTGATCCTATTGTGTTTTTGCACCTACTCATTCAATAAGCCTTGTAAGTAGCTTGTTGCACACATCAGCATTGTTGCACACACCAGTGAAAGACTGTGTTTTAAAATCTAAATAAATTCCCATGTGAAAGCCTTGACCGGGCAAATTGCAAGGCTAAGAAATATTTTTTTTTTCAAGTAAAATTAAATTAAAATAATATAGCTGTTTCCTCTACAAACTTTGCTAGCAAATTTAACCAAAAGTTGCCTGTAAATATGAGTAGTTTCATTTGGAGGAAAAAAAACAAAACCAAAAAACTAAAATTAGGGACACTCATTTCAAATTTTGAACACATATTAATGTATAGTAGGTCTGACACAAAAAGCCTTCCCTCAGTGAAGTAATATGGGGTCATGCAGAAATGTAGAAATGTTTGTGTCCACCAATGTTAACTCATTTTATTAGTAACATTTTGACATCATCATGATCATAATCACAATACGCTGGTGCATCCTTTCAGAATTTCTGCCAGAGCTTTAGATAATAGGGGGAGTAGCATTAACATTGATGGAGTGAGCACTACATCTAGTCACTGACAACAAATAATGTTAATTTTAAATATCTTCACAGAAGTTTACGTAAAAATTCTTTTTTGCTCAGAGTCATCTTAAGCAATTTTTTTTTTCTTTTGCTATTGCAAATGCTATTGCATTTATTCTGAGTTATCTCTCTTTCTTTAGTCGGCCCATTTTGACAAACTTTTTATTAGAAGTCGTTGCAGATTAAATTTGCATATCAGAAATTATTGATTAAAGCTGGACAAAAATCTTAGTCTTACATAAACATTAGTCCAGAACCCAAATATTTTCAACCCAATAAATTCTCTATTAAAAGGAGGGTAAAATAGATGATTTATAGACCAGTTTTCCAGGCAGGTCAGGCTCTTTGAGCAGACCTTTCATGTAATCTCATGAATTCAGAGGGTGAGAAGTACTGCATGGAGATCAAGATCCTGCAGCCCCTCTGCATCCTGTAGTTGGCATGACTCATCAGCAAAAGAAAAAAGTAGGTCATGAATGCACCCTCAAGCCTCTGAAGCAGAACACATGAAGATATTTAACATACAGAGGACATGCAATTATACAAATTTTCTATTTGTTTTTCAATATAAAAAAACCTGCTATACAAAACTAACACTGTCTTTGGAACCTAGTCAGCAAACATCTTAACACCAAAAAAAGTGTGTCAACAAAGTGTTTTCAGACAAAAATCTACAACTACATCCGATAATAATTTTTACCTGGACTCCTCCTAGAGCCTGATGTCTTCTCTAGGGCTGACTGCAAGCTGCAGTGATGCTGGATATTGTCCTTGAGTCCATGATCTTCTTTCACAGAAATTAAAGCACTGCTAACCAGACTGTATTTTGTTGGCAAAATGGAACTAGTGCCTACAGTTTATTCAAGAAAAATTATAAAATGATAACATTTTCTCAATGAGAAGAAATCCACATTCCCCAAACCAGTTCAACAGTCTGCTTTTTTCTTTGGGACCATATTAGTCACTACAATTTTATCTCACCTCATTTCTGTGACTGAAGATTGAAGTAAGAACCAAAAGGAACAAAATTGGGAATATATGAATCTGTCCTCAACATAAACATTGAAATGACACAGATTACAGCATTTTGGCAGAATAATAAAGAATTAAAATGGTTAATTCCTTTCCTTATCATTACCCTTAGAGTAGATTCTGCAATTTTCCAGGTTTTGGCAGCCCCTTCTTTAATGCATATTTGAACAAATGCCAGCTTGTTCCTCCTCCCCAAAGTCTGCCTGGGATCATGGTACTTCATGTCTCACAGAGACAAGAGGGCTGCCCTGTCCTAGATTAATGAAGCTTTTTGCTCTAACAGGAAATTTCCAAATGAGAAAAGTCCAGTCAGTTTTATATACATTTTCCCTTGTTTTTAGGGTTTCTTAGTTCTTTCCTGCTAAACAGGAATTAGAAGAATATTAGGAATATAATTTAGCATCCTTCAAAAATGACAAGGTAATTTTTGAGTATCAGGTAAAATGTGCCATCAAAATCAATTTTTCATTACTCAGTGCTGATTCATTGGCAACCTTAGGAAAAAGAATTAAATCTATTTATGTATTTATATGTATATAATTGATTAGAAGTAATTCTAAGGTTAGAAATGCCAGGTAAAACCTAGCATAAAGAAGTATCGGAGAAAACTGCTGCACTATCAATTTTCTTATCAGAAGGTTGAGCCTCAAGTCATTGGAATTAGGTTGAAGTCACTTTGTTGTTTCATTCCCACAGATCAGCTTCCCTGAACATCTGATCTGCTGGGGTACTGGCTCTTTTGGCATAGCAGCTTTCTTGGTTTCTCTGCAAAAAAGTTATGCAAGGATTGATTTTTGTTCTGAGGACATGAAAAACAATAACAGTTAAAAATAATTTTTTCAATCTGAGTAAACCCAATTCTGTTAACTCAGTTTCAAGAAAATCGTGTCTGCTATTTCTCATATTTAATCTTGCATAAGTGAGAAACCATTGCAGAAGAATCTATAGGAGAGACAAGTGAGAGATCAAAGGCGATGTGAACTAGGAGCAATGCTACACACCTCTTCTTACAGAATGATGAGGGGAAGGATAAAGAATGGGTACAAGAGAAAAAAAATAAATACTGAAATAGAAAGGGAAAAGTTGTGGAAGGCTTGAATACATGAAGACAAGAAGCAAGATATAAAATTTAAGAAAAGGAAAACTGCAGTCCTTTGGATTTGGACTTTTATCTTAGATTCTGTAATCAGGTATTTGTCTTCAGGCTTTCAAACAAGTGCCATGAGAACTATTATATGTTATTATAACTATCAAATATAATAATTCATGAGAGATGGTAGAGACTTGGAAGAGACATTATGCTTTCTTCTCCCACATGAAATAACAGCAGAAAGTAGTTAAGTAAACAGGAATACAAAAGGGACTTATTCCTGAGAATTTTTACTCATGACTGTTCTTTGTGGGGAGAATAAGGAGAACGAAAGACTTGTGGTGAAAATAACTAACTTTTAATATATTTATTGTGAGTATGGATTTGCATGGTAAGACCTGGAAACACTTTTTTGGCAGGCTTTTTAAAAAAGACTGATTTGTGGAATCAATAAATACTTCAGCTGCTACCTTCCTGCATTTGCTCTGAGAGTTCTTTGCAATTTTCTGGCATAAATGGGCCTTAATCCCACAATTTTCCCAGCAATTTCCCGGTCCCCTTACTCATTACAGCAAGAAAATTGTTATCTCATCATCTTCATCAGATTCTTTTACACGGACGCTAACATATGGCAGGACAGAACACTTGCAAGCTTCAATCATCTTCACATTTAGGCTGAAAACTAGAAAATTATTCATATTATGTCTTAGCTTCCCTGATCTTTTCCTAATGACTCTTTGAGAGAGAGAGACAGAAAGAGAGAGAGAGAAAGAGAGAATAAGACCCAAACCAGAAAATTTGCTTTAATATGAGCTGCTCCAGTTCAAAATCTCTTCTTTATCTGCAACTTTTCCATCTCAAATTTGAAAATTAACTTTTTACTTACGTATTTTTTTCTAATACCCATTCTTTCAGTTTTAAGTAAAATGAGGCTCTTTGGCAGTTTGTTTTCTTCTGCTGCTGCACTTTTGAGTTTCTTGACTCACTTGATTTGGATTCAGATACCTAATTTCTAGGTATTATTTAATCTACATAACACTGACATGTGAGGAGCGTGCATACATGTGTGTGGGGCGTGTGTGTGGCATTGGAGGTACAGAGAGGGGTTTACAGCAGAGGGTGCAGCTACTCTTTCAGCCATCTTAGTCCATGAGGAAGTTGCAGGAGGTCGGAATTGCAAGATATTACATTCTTCATTAAGGCACCAGCTGCTTTGTTATGCAAACTGAAGGTTGAGGGATTTCAATTAATGATGATTGTAAGGTCTACTAATATTGACTGCTGTCTCCACTATCGATCTGGAGTGCTAGTAAAATTCCTCTAGCCTACCATGCCAGGCAGGTTTTTGAGAAGTGCCTGCATTCTCCTCCTCCTGCTGAACTGCAAACTCCCGCATCTCATTAAAATTAATGATGATTGTGTGCCCAATGACGGCAGGTTGACTTGCAGTTTTGCTGGCTTTGTGGGTAATTTCCCTACCATGCCTCCTTCAATTATTTCTTAGCTAAATAATTCATAGCAATCTTACAAAAGTAATGAGCATACTTATTGCTTTTTAACTGATATTACAAATGGAAAAGAAAAAAAAATCAGAGAAAGCGGAAAAAAAATGCAGCATTGTCTGCTTATATACTGTCTTCTGGTCTCATATAACAAATCCTGGGTTGTAGCTGGGTTGCTGTGTCCTGGTCACTAACCAACCCTCCCCCAGTTTTACTACTCATCCATAGATTTCATGAAGTGAAGGATTTTGGACGTCCAATATTGACAGCCCTATTTTGTAGTTTGAAGCAAATGACTGAAATTAAGTATAGCTGGAATTTTGAAAGTCCTTAGAGGCACTAACAAAAATAAACCCATTCAAATAAATGGACTTTTGTAGGAGAGTGAGCCAAAAAGCCTTTGAAAAAAAATTCTATTTTAATAAATACTCTTTTAAATGCATAAATGGAAAGCAATCACACAGAGCATTTCCAGTAAGGAATAGGTATTCAATACACAGGACCCGCAGCTCTTGGGAGTAATATTTTAGATTCCAAAAGTCCTTGGATCTGACTCAAATTACTTTTTAAAAGGAAGATTACCTCAAAATTTCTACCTTGGTTTTACAATTCTTACAAAATTTACCTAATCTGACTGTTCACCCACACATGCACATGCTCCTGTGTAGAATCCTACCTTTTTTCCTGTCATTTGCACAAGACACAGCTGGTCTTCCCACAGGAGACTGTGGCCACATAGGGGAACATGAGTAATGGTACCAGACCTATCAGAGAATAACTGAGCAGAGACATCCTCAGGGGCATTCCTTCCAACCCCTTCATCGCTGCTGCTCCCAGTCACAGAACCATAGAATCACCTGGATTGGAAAGGACATCTAAGTTCCTCAAGTCCACCATCAACATAACTCTGCCAAGTCCACCACTTAACTGCGTCCCCAAGTGCCATATGTGCTTGTATTCGAAATACTTCCAGGGAAGGTGACTGAACCACAGGCTCCAGAAATCAGGAGGAAAGCTCTAAAAGCCGGCAGATGCAGGATTTGCCCAGCTCACAGCTAGACATCAAAGTCAAATGGAAAGAAGTTCTGTGTAGAATGTGTTCCCTAAAGATAAACTGCCTTTTTCAACCACAAACCATGTATAGAGTAGAAGATTCTCCAGAGCAATCTTCAGCACAAAGGGCTTTGGAGGAGGTTTCCCATCTTAAGACACTTCAAGTGATAGAATAGATCTTCTCAGTGCAGAGCTATATCCTGTACTTATCAAGCAAAAAGTTTTGTGTTTTCCAGACACCAAGAAATCCATCAGGCTAGGAATTACTCAGTCCCTAATCATAGAGTGGGAGGAACTCTCCAGATACGTGTTTCCGGTAGGTATTACACATTTGGGTGGAAACTACCTGGCCTCATTCTCCTACCTTTTTTCAGCTGATTCCAAGAACATTTCACAGCCTTAATGTGGAATTTCTCTTGGCTTCATAAGTTCATAAGTTTCATAAGTACAAGGAACCATTTATATAGGATTATCGAACCATTATCAGACCATCCTCAGCAGTGACACCACTCTAATGCAAAGAAAAACACCTAAAGAGCAGAGAGCTAGAGAGCCAGAGAGGATAAGTAAGAATTTCTCCATAGTTTATATTTCTTTCTCTGACAATTCTAGAACCTCCAGCTTGATTCTGAGATCTTGAAACTGTGGGTTTTTGGGTTTTTTTTCTGAATTCTGTATTATTTTTTTTCTTTTGTTTTTGCTGAAAATCCTGATGTCTTTTGTCATTTTGGCTCCACAGATTGTTTTTGGATCTAAACCATTGTTTTCTGAAATTTTGCAACAATAGGTTTGATCTAGGTCCCAAAATTTGGAACCCAAAATTGGCTGAGCATAAATCTGGAATATATTTTTTCAGCTGAGAGGTTGAAGACAAAAGCCTAGACAGTCAAGAATTTACAATGGGAATATAGCTAGAAGCACTACGTGCTGCACAAGAAGAAAGATCCGAATCCATTTTTAATTTTCAACAAACCCAGTGACTCACACAATAATTAAAAAGGACATATTCCTTTATAAGATTTTTAAGTGTCTGTATCTGATTTGGACAGAGAGGTAATTGTCCTATTTCTTGTAGACACAGAAAGAGTATTTGGCAGAACTTAAGCACAAAGAACTCGAAAAGTTTTTTTACATGAAGTTCCTTTCTGTTTCCTTTCCACTTAGGGTACACGAGAATTTTGCAGGCTCTGGAAGTTAAAGTGGCTTTGTTAAGAAGTACAGCTGTTAAGGTCCTCTGATTTTGAAGATGATAATTATTTTTTCAAACATTCCTTGGAAATTTGTCTTCCAGGTTGTTTAATAGGGAAGGAAACTGTTTAACTCATTACATTATTCTTCTAAGAAATTATAGTTCTGTATCTGTCCTTCTTCTTCCTCCTGATTTTATTTGCAATGATTTTTCTCCAGAAGTCAGTGAAACTAGAAATGTTTGATGCTAAACACCAATATGAAGTTTGTCTCTCAAGGACTATATTTATCACTTTTGTAGCCTCTTCCTGTAAGTATGAATGTTCTGCAAAGTCTCCATGGCTTAAAGGGCTTTATAATACATCTGACAAAAATTTTAAATTTTACCAAATATACAAATGTATGGCTCCTCTCTGGAGAGGTTCTTTGCCTTTTAAGGTTGGTCTGACTGACATCCTCCAGAGTCACTTTCTGAGACAAGATCCACATGAGACCCTCACTCCCGGAGAAAGATGCGAGCTTTTATAGCAGTGGTTCCCTTTGCACCTGGCAGGAGAACTTTAAAGCCTATATAAAGGAACAAAATGTGAATTTTCCAGGCAACTTCTCTTTGCATATCTTCCAGCAGTTTTGCAAGGTGATTCAGGAAAAGATTAATTTAACTGGGTGCCAAAGTAGAATTCCTTCCAAAATAAATAGGTGATCCTGCAGGATCTCTGCAGCCAGAGAGGCAGCTTAAGCACAGGAGTCTACTCTGCAGAAGGCTCTCTTTCCACAAATCTGTGAATGACTTGCCCTGCAGACGAGAGTCATGCAAGAAATCCTAGAATCCTAGAATATCCTGAGTTGGAAGGGACCCACAAGGATCATAGAATTATAGAACATCTGGAGTTGGAAGGGACCCACAAGGATCATCAGACTCCAGCTCCTGCTCCTGCACAGCACCATTCCCAAGAGTCACACCACGTGCCCACAAGTATTGCCCAAACATTTATGGAGCTCTGTCAGGCTTGGTGCTGACCACTTCCTTGGGGAGCCTGTTCCAGTGCCCAGCCACCCTCTAGGTGAAGAACATTTTTTAAATGTACAACCTAAACCTCCCTGACACAATTCAGGCCGTTCTCTCAGGTCCTGTCACTGGTCACCACACAGAAGAGATCAGTGTCTGCCCTTCCTCTTCCACATATGGGAAAGTTGTAACTCACCTCAGTCTCCTCTTCTCCAGGCTGAACAGGCCAGGTGACCTCAGTCACTCCTCAGATGGCTTCCCCTCAAGGCCCTTCATTGTCTTTGATGCCCTTCTTTGGACACTCTCTAATAGTTTAATATCTTTCTTACATTGTGGCACCCAAAACTGCCCCCAGCACTCGAGGTGAGGCCGCCCCAGTGCAGAGCAGAGCCGGACAATCCCCTGCCTTGCCTGGCTGGCGATGCTGTGCCTGATGCCCTCCAGGGCACAGGTGGCCCTCCTGGCTGCCAGGGCACTGCTGACTCAGGTTCAACTTGTCACTGACCGGGACCTCCATGATGAAAGAGAGTAGAGGGACACGACACAGAATGTAGTGTTGAGCATCAGTGACTGACGCTTGGCTTTAAGAAAGTGTAAGTAACTTACTGAAGATTTCCCACACTATTGTATTACAAAGTATCTTCAACAGCAAGATAAGCAGGAGATGAGGAATTGCTAGATTTTTCATTTGTCTTTCAGATCTTCTTATTCAGAAGCTAACAATCACAGAATCATCTTTGTAACAGAGACTGACTCTGCAGTGTTCTTTAATTCTTTTACTTCCAGAGCTACTCAGAAAACTGCAGAAAATATATTTCCTTATTGGCAACCTCTTTATACAGAGAAAGGTAACAGCATCTTTCCATCAGAATTTCATGGTTTAAAGTATGCTGAAAATCCCATTCTTTCCTTTTCCAACACAGAAAAAAACCCCTCTATTTCCCCAAGGGAAATTTTTGCAACCTACCAGGACAACATTATGAACACTTTTTTTCATCCAAGAATCCCACTGTGTTTTGTAGACATTACTATACTCTATTTCACAAGAACCCTATTTCGTATGAGGACTGTATATCTGTATAAATGTGCTGTTCTCAGATGTGAAAGCTGAGACACTTGTATTACTTCATCATTTTCTGCTGTTTAAGAAGAATTTGTAACTCAACCGACTGAGTTGCCTCCTATTCCAAGCCCGTTATTCAACCACGATGTAGAAACAGTTCTCCGAAGGCTATGAACAGTGTATCTTAAATCAGAATTATTTAATATGCAACCACATCTAAGCAAGAGTTTTCTAGCATCCTTTCAGGTATGACATGTCCAGATGCATTTTGCTTTCCAAAGATTCATTTGCAGAAGCTCTGGATAAGGGGAGATAAGATCTGACTGTCAGCAGGGCACATCATGGATGCCAGTCTCAACATGTGGATTATGCCAATTTGCAAGGTCAGAAGATGTTCCCCATATTGTGGATGACAGAATGGATTAATGGTGGGCTACAGTCCCTCAGCCCTTTTGCAAGTGTCTGAGAAACACAGTGCTGCCCACTGAAAGGGAAGATAGTGCAACAAAACTGTGATGCTACATGCTGTCCTAAAGCTGTCTGGGTATAAGTTGTCAGCCCTGATGAAGGCATCCTTCCCTTACTGAAGCCTCTTAGTCAGTAATTATTTCTAAAATTATAGTTATTTTTTCACTTCTGAAGAGATTTTCGCAGGTCTCAGGTGAGTTGTATCTTTTTCATTTTTCTTCATCAATATGGTCAGCTAAGTGAATAGCTGCAACTTCCCATGCTGAAGGAAAACCAATTACTACATAAAAATCCTAAGTTTCTAAGCAAAGCAGAATACATTTGATACTGCCTTTTTTTTTTTTCTTTTCAAGGGAGAAAATGCAGTGCGAGATCAACAGCTATCCTGTGCATTCAGGCAAAGTAGTAAGGAGCAATTGTATTGCCACACATTTGGTGGTGGTAAATTTTGCTGCATGAAGGATACACAGGATGTGCAGGTAGAGGAACAGTGTGATGAGGGAGACCTAAGGGAATGTTACTACTGCAGGATGAAAAGGAACACCACCTTCTTAGAGATCACTGTACCACCATGTTTCTACCATGTCCTGAAGTCCTGCAGGGACAACGTCCAGCCCCAAGGGCTATGTTTATACAGGTAAACAAAACAAGGCTGGGAGAGAGGTCTGAGCAACGGTGAGTACTTTTCTATAATTCTTTAATTTTTAGCATATCCCCTTGTATGATTTTAACCCATACCAACAAGTATTGTCTGTGATATTGCCTGGGCATGGGTCAGATTATAGCTCAAGCTTTAAAAAAAAGAAATAATTTTACCAGAAGGATGAGAATGAGAAGAGCCTTATTGGTAAGAGTTACAGAGTTTTCTATGCCATATCCTAAAAGCACAGTTGCCTGCTATGAAAGCTATGCATTTAGCATCAATAAATCTGCACACCTTGCATTCAAGAGTTCTGAAAGAGTTGACCCGCCCCACTACAACTATCTTAAAGTAACTTTTGAAACAGTGATACAGACGCCTGGACAAAGCCAGTGCTGTGTAAATATTTCAAAAAGCAGAAATGAGCAGATCCAAGTGATTACAGATCTGTCAGTCCAGCACTGATCTTCGACAAAATAATGGAAAATGTGCTATGGAGATTGATTCATAAAGAATTAATGCAAGGAAATGCAACCAACTCCAGTAAAGATGGGAAGCAGACGCAATCAAACTCACTTCATTACTTTTTCAGATTAGACAGGAATTGTGGTTTGTAGAGGCAAAAAGGCTGATAGAATAGACTTATGTCCAGGATTGGTACTGCATGACATTTTACTTGCCAATAATTTCAGGATTATATAAAACTGAGTTGGCATGCCATATAGATTGGGAACAAGCTATTGATCAGTGTTAAATTGTAATCTTACATGAAGAATTATCATTAAGCAATTATGTTGCTTCTGGGAGATTTACACTGCTTAAAAAATTCATCAACACTGTCTGTGCAACAATTTTAAAATCATTACTAATGAAGTTTGCAAATATCATCAAAGGATAGCAAAGAAGAGCAAAAAGAAGAAAGGATGCCAGTAATTGTTTAGCTAGTTAGGTGAAACCCACTTCTATAAAAATAACTCAGAAAGAACTTGGGAGTCACCAAGGACAGCCAGCTGAACATGCTCTCTGAAAGTAACATGCTGACCAAAAGTATTAGTACTGTCCCTTGGATAACTGGGAAGTATCTATTGGAATTATTCAGCACTGGAGCCATAGCTGTGGAAAACCCTGTCAGTAATTTGTGAAATGGGAAAGATTTGAGGAAATGTCATTAGAATAATAGAAAAGATTGAAAAAATCACCTGCTTTTTCATACCATGTAAATGGGTCCAATAGTGGATACTGCTTCCCAGTGTGAACATTTCTTCTGTTTTATAGTGAGACCATCATAGCATCAGCACAACCTTAATGCAATCATAGAATCATAGAATGGTTTCACTGGAAGGGATTTTAAAGATCATCTAGTTCCAGCTTCTCTACCATGGGCAGGGACACATTTCCACTAAGTTCCTCAAAGTCCTGTCAACCTGACCTTTAACACTTCCAAGGAATGGTGCATTCACAGCTTCTCTGAGCAACCTGTTCCAATGCCTCACCGCTAAGAATTTCTTCCTAATATCTAATTTAAACCTGCCCTGTTTCATTTTGATGCCATTGCCCCTTGTCCTGTCACTCCATCCTCTTTTAAAAAGTCTCTCCATCTTTCTTGCAGGCTCCCTTCAGGTACTGGAAAGCCACAATTAAATCATTCAGAAATCTTCTCTTTTCCAGGCTGAACAGATTCAACTCTCTCACTCTGACTTCTTAAGAGAGGTGTTCCAGCCATTGGATCATCTTCACAGCTCTCCTCTGGACTCAGTCCTGCAGATCCATGTCCTTCTCACTTGGGGACACCAGAGCTGGATGCAGCACTCCAGGTGGGGTCTCATGACAGCAGAGCAGATTTAAAGTGAAAAAGAGTTCAATATGCTCAATTTTATCAAAGAAATGTAGTTAACATAAAAGAAGCATTAGATGTGAAATGTTTAGTCCAGAAACATCACTGGGGGGAGAAAAACTTCAACAATGTCGAGAAAGGAAAGGTGGAGGAACCCGGTAATTGTAAGGCATAAATAGACAAAATGAGGGCAGTCCTTGTTGCCTGCATTGTGGTTGTTGGAAGAGACAACAGCAGTGGTCCACCAGACCTTGAACTCTACCAATCTGTACAGAAATAAGCTTTCGGTGTGACATGGTTGCCAGGAGGCCAAATTCTCACATAATTGCTGCTAGTCTTAACAAAATGCTACATATGGTTTCTCTATAAACAAGAATCTGCTCTCAGATTATGCTTCAGATTCTGTTGCATTGTCATGGTATGTCATAATATAGTATCACTGTCTACTATGGCTCATCTCTCCAAATATACTGTTAATCCTCTATTTATACTACTGAAGGAAAATGACGAACTGAGAGATTTAGTTTATTTAAGCCAATCTTTATTCACACTCTCCTAGACGTAGCCAGATATATTGGTGACCCAACAACGATATTTTAATAACTTTTAAAAAATGTTTGAGTATGAGTTGATAGGTTATTTTTGTAATACAAAGTGTTCTATTGTTGGGAGGAAAAGTACTTACTATTAACTCTGCATACTTGAATGAGAACCTGCCTACATAATTCAAGATTGCAGCACTCCAGGTGTAAAAGCTATAAGCTAAACTAAAAGCAATACAGTTGCTGTCCTCACTGATTGTCTTTCAGTGCAATTTCTAGAATACCTGTAGGGCGTTTGTACCTAAACAGCTGTGTTGGGCAAACTAATACTCTGTCTAGTAGTCAGTTCATGTTATTATCATACAATCATTACTTGTTTGTACTATGTCACCTAAAGGTTTCACTTGAAATGAGAGAATCATTGTCTGAGGAACTGCCTTTGCCCAGACAGCTTATGGCTTAACAGTTGAGACAGATGAATGCACTTTGTCTATAGTAATGAGGATTTTGCAGAGCAATTTACTTTCTGTTATGCTTGATTAAACCTATTATGCCTTTACTGACACTTGTGCAACCCCATTACCCTTTGTAGGTTTACACAGGTATAACAGGTTGGACCTCTAGCAGGAATTAATTCCGTGATTTCTGCATAAGAACAAGTAGGACTCAACTCACTCTGTCTTAGCTGTAACAGTTCAGCAGGATGGACAACAGCGAAAATTACCTGCGGTGAAAAGTATTTTTGGTTCTGAATTACAGGGATGTGACTAGATATGAGGAGGGAAGAGATCTCTGCTGAACTGAAAGACACTCTGTTAATACTTAAAAAATAAAGATTTTAAATAGCAGGAGAATGCTTTGAAAACACTGAAATAGATACATGGAGTAACATAAAATGTAAACAAAATTGCTGCTAGTAGGTTAAGGGCTGAATCAGTTGGCAAATCTGAGTAGAACTGATATTACAGGCATGGTTTAAACTAAGGAATCTATTAAATCTATAAACAGATATTTCAAGATCTATTTTGTTACTGAATCTGAAAAAGCTATTTTGTTCCTTGCCAAGACACTTTCCATAGCTAGGAAATATATATTTAATTCACTGCCTATTTCTGCTCACACAAACCTCAAATGCAAAACCTTGAACTACCTTCAGTGGGACAAATAGCAAGTGGGCAATGTTTAATTATGTAGGATTACATATGTAAGAACAACTGTGAATTGTTAAAAATCTGTATCTTGCACTCCCAAACCCTTGTGTGCAGGAACTTCATAAACAAGTGTCAGTGCATCATCACCCTAAGGCAAATGTTTAACCAGTATCAAAAATTACTTGACCTACGATAGCTTTACTAAGAAAATCACTTTTGAGCCGTTATTGTATATAAACACATGTCCTATTTTGGAATAAGCTTATGGACAATACACTAGCACTGAGAAGCATAGCAATGTGTATCCATTTAAAGTTTTTTCAATGTGAACAGCACAAAAATTCCCAAGTTCCTACTGAATTTGACTGCAAAGGTCACTGTTACTTATCCACATCTCATCTTTCTGTAAAATTAGTGGCATATGTGGTGAAAAGAGCTTTTCAGTAGGGAATGAATGGACATGAACAGGTACTTAGCTGTTGATCACAATATGACTAAAATTTCTGCCATGATATTTTGTCATCTGTTCAATACAATTGGTATCACATGGAAGCTATGTCTGCCTTAGCAAGCAGAATGGACCAAGAGGAGCAGACTCTAGACAGATATGTATGGGCTTTGGTACCTAACATCCACATTTTAAGAGCTTTTTATTTACCATTAGACTAACTTTACTCTGATTGCATAGCCTGCATGTCTATTTGTGGCTGGAGTGCAGTGGGTGTGCCTCTGAAGCAAATTTTCCAGTATAATTTCATGCAAAACGAATTCAGCTTGGCACTCAGAAACATCTGCGTGCCGTAAGCCAGAGCAGGAATACTGGGCAATGTGTTTCAAAAGTACTTTCCTGATCTGAACTAAAACACTGATATAGCAGATACACCAGAAGCCTGTGCTGCCATTCAGACCTGGACAGGCTGGAGAACTGGGCAGAGAAGAGCCTGATGAAGTTGAGCAAAGGCAAGTGTAGGGTCCTGTACCTGAGAAGGAATAACCCCATGGACCACTACAGGTTGGGAACTGATCTGCTGGGAAGCAGCTCTGTAGAGAAGGACCTGGGGGTCCTGGTGGACAACAAGCTGTCCATGAGCCAGCAGTGTGTCCTTGTGGCCAAGAAGGCCAAAGGTATCCTGGGGTGCATTAGGAAGAGCTTTGCTAGCAGGTCAAGGGAGGTGATCCTGCCCTTCTTCACTCAGCCCTGGTGAGGCCACATCTGGAGTGCTGTGTCCAGTCCTGGGCTCCTCAGGACAAGAGAGACGTGGAGATCCTGCAGCAGAACTAGCAGAAGGCTAGGAAAATTATGAGGGGACTGGTGCTTCTCTCTTACGACAAAAGGCTGAGGGAGCTGGGCCTGTTCAGCCTTGCCAAGAGATGACCAAGAGGGGATGCATACGAGTGTCTTAAGAGCAGGTATCAAGAGAACAGGCCAGACTTTTCAGTGGTGCCCAGCAAGAGGTCAAGGGGCAATGGGCACAAACTGAAACACAGGAAGTTCAATAGGAACATGAGGGCAAACTTCTCTACATTGAGGGTGACCAAGCACTGGAAAAGATTGCCCGGAGAGGTTCTGGTGTTACCTTCACAGCAGATATTGAAAAGCTATTGGACATGAATCCCGTGCAGCTTGGTCTAGGTGAACCTGCTTTAGCAGGAGGAGTGGACTAGATAACCTCCAGAGACTCGACCATGCTGTGATTCTGTAAAACACAAATGCACTCAGAACGTATCGATGAAAGTTTCTGGTCTCAATCAAAATGAGGAAGTGAAGGAACACACAGAAAGTGAAAAATAAGAAAACACCCAGACATCAAAGAATAGTAAAATGCTTCTTTGAAGTTCATCTCAAGTTTAGAAATTGAGGAATTTGTCCTTGTTTATCAAAACTCCTATGTCAGTTGTTGCAGGAGAAACATAGCTGAAAAAAAATTCGTTGCTTCACTCGCATATGCCAGCTCAAACTGACCAAAAGTGTTCATAAAGGGACAAGTGAAATCTGTAACACGCTTTAGGAAAGGAGGCTGGAAAAAATAAAGGACAATAAGCATTTAATTCTAAAACTGTACATAGTGACATTGTTAAAAATGTGTTCTAGAAAAATGAAATTTTGTTTTGAAGTGTATCTCTACCACTTTTTAGGCATCTACTAAAAATGTTTTGGGTCAAGTACAAGAAATCCTGTCTAAGATCTGTAAGAATTTTTAAGCATTTATTATTGTAAATGCCAGCCTTTCGATTCAGCTAAAAAATCCCAACCACAAATTGTCAGACCTTTTTCCTGTCAATTTTCATTGTGCTAATTCATACTGCTTGGTCAAACCAAAAGTTGGAAACACATAAAGAACTTAAAAAGAAAAACACAGTTTTGTTGTGGCAGAGCAGTGGTTGCAGCAGTGTTTTGATTTTGCACAACAGCTTTGCCATGGGGGATGAGAGGGGGTGGAATCCAAGTAAGAAATAAAGCTAACCAAAATCATCACCAATTGATTTTTTAAATTTTATTTTTAAAAGATTTCTGGCTTAAACTCTGATATTACTGTGCAGCTTGCTGTATATTATATAAACTGCAAAATATTCTCAAGGCTACCTGAATAAAACAGAGCAGTTTTTTTGCAAATAGACATGCTCTTATCTGTTCTTTTATTTTTTCCCCGATATATTTTGATTAGGAGAACTTACTATGAGACAAATCACATTGTCTGTTTTCTGGTTCCGCTTCTCCTACATCAGTGATTCATTCTGACTGGGGAAGTTTAAAGCAACAAGTAAAATATGATAAACAATATCTGTCACCACACTGGGAGCTTTGCTAAAAGGTTCCTGTCACTATTAATATTTTTTGGTTTTCAGCCTCCCTGTTTATTGCATTAGTAGCAGATGTAAAATACTACAAAAAGTGAACAACTTTCAGTAGATGCTACCTGTGAAAATCTGGCCTCTAAAAGAGGATATTTAAACTCCCTCTAGACGGTCATGTGAATAGGCTGAAGGACAAACCCCGGGGGTAGTGCATACACAAAAAACCAATTATGTAACTAGCTCAAAGTCTTTATGTTGTGTTATATTGTATGATAAGATGCCTCACCCTATACCATTAACACAAGAAAATATCACTTGGCACTTCCTAAGTTTATATAATTTGTCCAGAAATAGCTATTTTATGCCTATTTCATCTTAGAGAGACTTTAAACCACATACAGTTTAAAAGTTTTCAGTTACAGACTTAAAAATTGTAAACAAGTACAGAAGATACTATTATGCACTAGCTAACCTGGTTTTGGGGGAAAAAGAATATGCTGAATTTTAGGCAACTATACAGGTCCATTGTGGTATATTACCTCTTTAACTGAAGCACATTCTAATGTTCTCTGGTGGGGTGCGACCACTCTGACTTCCACAGATACGTAAAATAACTAGGATCCACATTCTGCACTGACACAAAATCTCTACAAAATTTCTACATAGTCTTTAGCCATTTTTTATTCAGCTATATATACAGTATTGCAAATAATGAGAAATTTTTCATTTGTTGGCATATATGAAAAGCTTCACACAACTAACAATTTTCTCCAATTATCGAAGAAAAGAATAACTGCAAGAGAAAAATAAATAAAGTTTTACTTAATTGAAATTTATGGAAAAACCTTTTTGGATAGTGTTAAATAACCAAATAAATTATTTAAATTAATTCTAGTGCTTTTAATCTGTGGTAGGATTTTTCATTTATATAAATTTCAGTGTGAAAAAAGCTTGATTTATAAAAGGTTAAAAATAATTAAGACAAACTAATGACTGGATTTCATGGATAAGTTTAGTACTATCGTATCCATTTTTTTTTTTTTGCAAATAAGCTATGTATGTAATAAAATATGCTTCTATATTAATAGACCTGCAAATTTCCAGAATGTGTCGCTATATAACAACATAGCTTAAGAGTTATTGCATAATTCTTTCCTACCTTTTATGGATAGAAGTTACGTTTCGATGGATATGACTATCTCAAATCCATATGGCTGAACAGGGGAAAAAATCCAAAAAATCTTGAGACTTTCCTATAATGTCTAAAACTGTAGATATACTTAATTTGTTTTGAAAGAGATCATAATAAAATAAAGATAATTTTAATATGCTGCTACTTCTTTCCTGTGGAAACTTTCTTTATCGATTAATACTAATTTATTATCAAGAATTTGGGGAAATTACATATCCACTTTAATTAGCAGTCACAGGACTGTTCTTGGCTATTTTAACCTGGAACATTAATGCTGGACCACTTTCACACTGTACTTTCAGCAGTGTCTTTCCCTCTGTCTCACTCACATATTCATATGTATACAAAGCTAAAAAGATGCACCAGAATTAATTCCTTTCTACAGTTTAACTGAATTAAAACCACTGGTGTGTCTTTTGAAAGCACGTTAGCACTAACGCAGGAATGTGTGGGGATGATGTTGCCAAAGTTTCCCCTAATATGTCTGTACATTTATGAGTGTTTGGATTTGTACTCATATCAATACAGAGAAATAATTCAGAATTGACACAAGCATTTTACTTTATACGAAACTGCATAAAGCAAACATAGAGTCACAGAAAATGTGCTACTACAGAAATCCTCAGTTATTTCAGTTTTATAGACATTAATAAAATTTGGCTTGTTAAGTTTCCACAGAACCATAGATTTGGACTTTAAAAGACCACCTAGTTCCAACCACCCTGCCATAGGTAGGGACACCTTCCATCAGACCAAGCAGCTCTAAGCCCCATCCAACCTGGCCTCCAGTAACAAAATTTTTCACCATATTAGCAGAGTTTGTGTTCTAGCTAACAGCCAAACTTCTCTTTGGATGTTAAATTAACACTAAATGACTGAAGTTCACCGGTAAAACTCATGTCATGAACCTAAAGCCTAGGTCTGGTAATGCAAATCTACAGTAAAGAAGAGTGCAGAGAAAAAAAACATGTATGTCCTTGCCTTGGAGCCAGGGTGGCTTCATATCCAGTGTTTTGTGCTGTTTATCAATCTGATTTCTCCCGTATCCTCTTTGGGATACACACAGTTTGTGTATGCATTGAGAAAATAGGTCATACAGACTCCCCTTAGCTAATATTTCACACTTCTTCATACCCAGTTACACAGAGAGATGTAGAGATCCACACTGCAATTTGAAGATACAATATTGTGTATTTGATAAGAAATATATCTGGCAATCTGATGAAAGAATTAGTTCTTCATTGGGGCATGGCTGGGCTTAGAAGATGGAGAGTAAGCATTTTTAAGTAGATGTGTCTGCACACTGCCAACACCTTTACAACAGTAAAGGAACTCAGACTGAGGATCCCCTTGACAAGGTCCAAGAGCGCTATTTTCTTCGTGATACCTACAGGACAATGCAGGTCTTAACACCTATAGTCATGGGAAAAGTTAATATCAATATAAGGTTGGTAGAAATGCAGTGCAGAGTACAACTTAGATGTAGAATCAGGTGCAGTTGCTAAGAGGCTCTTACTGTAGTGGGGAATCCTGGGGAACAACGTAGAGGAATGTGTATTTTTGAAGCACTGAATGAAATTTCAGTAATGGTGATTGTAGTGGTAGGCATAATATGCTGACAAAATATAATATCAATGTAAAAGTGTTTCCCCAGAAAGGTATATTCATAAGATGTAAAGAAACAAGAGAAAATGAATTTAAACAGTACCTGGTTTTGGATAAAAACACCTGTGTTAATAGGCTGAAATATATTCTGGGAATTCTGGAAAGTTGATAGGAATCTATTATTGATCCCAGAATCTAATCTGGACATGAGAAAAGATTATTGCACTTTGGTTGGAAAGATACATTTTACAGAAACATGTAACACAGAATTATCCTGTTGTGAGGAAAAAGTCCTACTGGCTCAAATAGTATTGATACACCCATCTGAATAAGAATTGTTGTTAACTAGTAAAGCCTTCAGCAGGCAGCATTTAATTTGTTTTAAAAAGAACAACAAAAGAAGTCGAAGAAAATAATGCAGTTAAAACTGCTTAAAGTTCCTCATTTCAAAAAGACAGCACTTCATCTGAAGTAGCGACAGCCGGGAGTAGTTCTGAGCTCCCGAGTGTGGAAATAGGCCTTGGCCATCTCCCAAGGGAATGAGGGCAAAACCTTGGCACATGTCTGCTCCCTTCCCTTGCTGAACTTTGATTTCGATGAGAAGGAAATCTGGGCCCGTGAGTCAGGAGGGAGAGGCACCTCGCTCTGACACTGTGCCCTATCTGGGGATCAGGCAACTGCGACTGCAGGCACCGCGCCGGGTGCTCAAGCTGCTGAGTTTGGATGCAGCCCAAGGTAACTATTTAGGGAGACCAACTGAACTAAGGAACTTGGGGATTAGATTTTGGAGGCAGCCTGGAATGTCTCCATGTCAAACGTGCTAAAGCTATCTGGAATCTGTATGCCAGGCAGGGAGAAAAAAATGTTGTATGAGAACTTTCCAGACCTAACTGGAAGAATAACCATCTTGAAAATGACATTAAGCATAAGTAGGGAGTCTACAAGGAATGGAAAAAAGGACTGATCACCAAAGAAAACTATGACTTCGAAGTCAAGAAATGCAGGTTTAAAGTGAGACTTGGCAAAAGTGGGACTTGCTAAAACTCAAACTGAATATGACCTCATAAAGGAAATCAGGCTAAATAGTTAAAGATTTCTTTAGGTATGTGCTTAGATGGAGAAAAAGGCAGGAAGTTGAAAGACTGAAATGAGGATGAGGTAAAAATGAAAGCTCCATATTTGATTTGAGTCAGTTATATTTGGTTAAAGAATCTAAATATTATTTCAGTTTTCAATAAAATTCATGGTTTTGAATGTGGGATTACACACTGGGAAGCACAAAGGAAAAGAGTCACCTGCAAGGAAAGATACTATTATACCCAAATAGTTTGTTAAACTAAAATTGAGGTTCCTCAGATAACCTGCAGTCTCACAAATTTGGAAGGATAGGTGAGTGAAACCCAAATTCCTATAGCAATTGGCTAGAATAAACCTATCAACCAGGTGGCAGTCCTCATAACAGAAATACACACACGCAGTATTTGCATTAAGACTAGTCATCCCAGCACCTACAGGATCCAGTATCCTGATCTCAGCAGTGCAAATTTTGGTGAAATTAGACCTGAGGGTTTCAAAGACCTTGTAATATTGTTCTTTCGTGGGTAAATTATGCTCTACTACATACTGATGCCTGTTTTGTATTTTTTGTACCAGGTAATGTGAACACTACCATCGTGAAAACAGAGTTTGGAAGAAACTGAGATCAGTGAGGGGGCAGTATGGTACCAAAGGGACTGCCTAGAACGTTAGCAGCACCAGGCTGCAGACAAAGTGTGGGGCAAGAAGAAAACTCCTTCAGAACCACCTGAAGCGTGTTTTTATATTAATCCCATTTAGTATTTTCCAAATGACTAAGAGACAAATAATACGAGCGTACTGGTGAAGAAAGTAAATTAAAGAGACACGTGGAGTATTCACAAAAACTGACTTAACTGAAGTGGAAATAATTTCTCTAGGATATTCCTATGGCAAATGACAGATGAACTCCACCAAGCACAATTCATACAAGGTAATGAAATTCTTGCTCCAGCTTGACTCCTAGAAAATCTATTCTCCTTCCCTTGGCTACATAGATATCCTGGAAAGACTAAACTTGCTGTACTACAGCTAGACTAAAGCTGGTCTCTGCACACACTTCTGTTGCTTCACATTCTTTCTGTGCCCTCCACTTGCATTGTCAATAAATTATTAGATTATTATAAAGGAAAAGCAAAATGACCTTGAAGACTCTAGTAATAGAAATAGGATGAAATTCTACGGTACAAAATTCAATAGCTACGTTGCTTTTATAAACTGGGAGACTGCTTTTAAATAGCCAGTGGGAGGAGGATCTCGGAAACCAGCAGGGAGGCAGCTTAGCAGATGTAATCTTGAGATATATAGGTAGAATTATTTACACAGCAGCAGACATTTATGAGGTGTTCTCCAAAACACTGCGTACAATTCTAGACATTCCCATTACGAAAGAAAAATTTAAATAGGAACAGGTTAAAACTGGCTTATGGGAAAATCAGGAAGACAGAGAAATAGTATTTTCAAAAGAGGCTAAAATTTTTGTGTATTTGCCCTAACAAAACGAAGATTCAGGCAAGAAGTGAATGCCATATACAAACGTATTAGGGAAGAAATCAGCAGGGAAAAGAAGACACTATTCAAACTAAAAGGCATTACTGGCAAAGGAACTAATGACTATAGACTAGCTATTCATAGCTTTAGGATGAAAATTAAATAGTGTTTGACTATTAGAGCACCAAGATTAACAAGCCAAATTCCGAGACGAGTGTAGGAAAGAAAATGTATAGCCATTTCTGAGAGGGCAGTGAGACACTTAATGAAATGTTGTATATGGTAACTCCCATGATAAAGGGAAGACTCTAGGATGCAGGTGTCTCTCACTCAGCCCAAAGCTGCTTTCCATTCCTAAACATACTCTCTGTTTTAAAGAGATGATAGGACTTGGTCCTGCTGAGACAGAAAATTTGATGTGACTTGAAATGAAACCTGAGCTTGAGATGCTAATTCCCTAATAGAAAAGAAATTTGAGAGAACTAGCACAAGAAGTCCCACGTGTTCCTGAAAGGTTGCTGGGTCTGCAGTGCCCTTCAGCAGTGGAGAGCACAGCTACTGCATCAAGCATCCTTGACGAATCCACCCAAGCTTCCAGTCCATGCTATGGCTTTCCACATGTCTGTACTGCTCACCAAAATGCTCACTATGACTCATCTATCAATAGGTTCTGTAGTCCATGAAAAGACCAGTCTGCATATATTTTATTATTATTCTACCAAGAATTTCCCAGAATTGACTGCTCCCATAACAGACATGACATGCACTGACAGTGCAGAGTACTAAGAAGGCTATGGACCCTGAATAACTTGAACTGGAGAATTTTTCATACTTCAGCCATGGCAGAAAACAGATAAAGAATTATTCAAAATAATTAAGCCTTATAATTTTGTCTTGGTTTTAATTAATTTGAATTAAGACATAAAATCCCCACGGCCCTTGAATTTTTTTTAATAATATGTCAGAAATTATCTTCGATTGTTTCAGGTGAATAATACTACAATTGTTTCCTTTTCTTATGGTTGGAGACTGCTAGGCAAGTTGGCTTCTTGCCAATGGTAAGTATTTTTATATTGCTTCAGCCTCTGAGTGGTAGAACAAATCAAGCTTCAAATTTTAATGTTATTCAGTTTGTTATTTCAATTTAAATTTCATGTATTGCATGTCTGGCTCTTTTTTCCTTGGCTACCTTTTTGGCAGGTCTTAGAAATAATTAAAGTTGGGTTTTTTTTTACCTTAAACTGCATTGGCATAAATACCACATGCAACATATGCCTCTGCAACGCATATGAGAGCCATGTAGAACAAGATTTGAAAATGTGAAATATTTGCGAAGGGAAAAAACTTCTACATAAATGTATTAATTATATCTCCACCAAGTCTGTTTTCTTATGTAACTATTATCCCATAGCCTAGCTTGATTTCTTATAGTTCATTGACCCATTTGGTAAATTCACAGACAAACTTTGGCAGAGGTGTAACTTGATAATTAAAAAGTATGTTATCTCTTGCCAGCTTGTTATAGCCAAGTGTAAGCTGAACGCTAGCTTTCCCTAATCCCATCAACCCAGTCTGTAGGAAGGGTCAGGGGTCAGTAACTGCTTCTAAAAACACTGTTCAATTGAATCCAAACAAGCTCTTACCTACTAAGCAGCTGCTCACAAACAATTCGGAATCTGTCCTCATTACCAATTGTTAGGGGCTCCTGTTGCAAGAAAAGCCCTGTTTTGAATAGGCCTCTAATGTACCAGCAAGTCTTCATCTGATAGGCTAAGAACTAAAGTCAGCAAATTTTTTTACTTCTTTTTTTTTCCTTCTAGCACAAAGAGGGAAAATTAGAAACCAGCTTTTACCAGCTGGCATATCTACTCTCTGGCAGAAAGCAAGATGTTAATTTTCAAAACACAGTTTCGTACATCAAGGAGGACTTCTAGGAACTGGGGGGGAAAAAAAGAGTAAATATAATAATATTTGGAACATTGTGAGAAGCATAAACAATTTTTCAATGACTGATAGAACGAAAAAGATTGTCTGTGCTAGAAAAAAAGAGTTTTAGAATACCTCTTAAGGAAGTTATTCAAATATTTTAGTCAGTATTGAAGATAAGAGAAACATCATTATGATCAGTGGTCAGACCTAGTTTTGTTGATTATCTGAAGGATGCTGGCCCTGGTGCCAGGATTTGCAGACTTTTTTATTTTGTTCTACTGTGTCACATATCTAGTAAGCTAGATATGCTTTTGGAAGGAACAGGTGAAGATGTTCGATATCTGAAAACTTGTAGAAGGGCAAAACTTTACTTACATTAGAGCTTGTTGCCATGTACAAAATCAGAGTTGTTTCCTGATTTAAACATTCACAGATTTATTCCCCTAAATTTGTTGAAGTTTGTATCTTCCTTTATTAAAAATGAAAAATATCTTACATCAGTGACCAGCTATTTCAACAGGTGGTCACATCCTGGAGCTGTGGCATGTAGGGCACCTCCACAGGTGTAAACTGGGAGCTTCGTAGTAGTCTCACTGGTTTCAGAGTGGGAAGAATTAAACCCTCTCTGACTGCTCTTATTTTTTTATGTTTTAAACATAGTTGGTTTTTTTGAAATCTTTTTTAGACAACCTCGAAAAAGACCATCAGAAGCTGACGAATGAGAGGCTGCACAGAGGCATCTAGTTCTGACACCAGCTTGGTGACAACACCTGCATTGTGGTGGCTAAGAGAATGAGGGTGTGGTCCCAGACTCCCGAGATTTTCAGTCTCTTCTTCCTATTCCTGAGGTCAGTAGCTTTTACAAGCCTGATTTGTGGAGCATCTTGTCTCTCTCTCCCTAAGGTCAACCTGCTGTCCTGGTCACAAAAGTGAAGTGCACAACAAGATAAAAATTTAGGAAGATTTCCTACCTAAGGTGCAGAGTTTTATTACAGCAACACATGCAAAGAGCTTAGGTGCCTTACATTTCTTTATATCCCTGTGAAGTTGCATGATTGTTCTCCTAATTTTATACTGCAGTTCTGGAGGCTGAGAAAGTATGTTTCTTTTTCTGTGCTGCTTTTTTTTTTTTCCTTTCTGTTGTGAAGATCACAGTTTATTGTGGGAGCAATTGATTTTCATTATTCTCGTAGTTGCAAATGGAGAAACAAATATTTTAGGTAACTTTACCAAGCCAGTGGTAAGAAAAGATAATTATTCTGTGGAGCAGGAGAACAACTCTTGTGAATATTCTTGCAGCAATCGCTACACATATTTAAATTGCCCATCAGACACAGTACAAATATTAACTTTCAAATGCATGCGACTTATTAAATGATAAGTGAAATTGCTGTAGAAATAGACATTATTAGAAATATGCCACTGAACCATATTTTTAGTTTTACTTGAAGCCTTAAGGATATACAAATTCCATTTAAGTGATATAAAAGTCTCTGACTTCCAGAGGCAATAGTCATATGCAGTACATAAGCAGACTTAGTATATTAGGCAAATATTCCTAATAGTTTAAAAAAGAAAAAAAAAAGAAAAAGGAAGATGAAGATGAAGCTTACTGGTTTCCAGCAGTTATGCCATGCATGTATGCACTACTGGGTTGGTTGTCCTGCTCGTTCAAATTCCTCCACCCTCCACAAAACCCCTTTCTATGAGTTCATTCTATGCGACTCATTAATGAATATTTTTCTAAGGGCTTTGGATGTTGTCTTTTTTCTGTTTTATACACTCCCTCAAGAGCAGAGATGAGAGTGATGCCAAGGTCTGAGCTTCCCTCTATGCTGTTTCATCACTGTCCAGCCTCCCTTGCCGACTCTGCTCTGACTCACTGGCAGTACGCTCGTTATCCACTTTGGCTGGCAGGCAGGCATTCAGCTATTCCTTCAGAAATTAATTTGCCCAGTGGACTCTGCTTCCAGAATAAGAATACCAGAATACAATCCAGATGATCACACTGCTAACTTTGAAAACATCAGTGCTAGCAGTCAGTTGTTGAGAAGCAAGTCCATAGTCCCAGCACATTTCCTCAAGGGTGGGTATTTATACACCCAAAATGCCATCCAGATTTGGCAGGCTTTTGAGGCTGAGGATGAAGGGGCTGGGACTGTCCTCTCCCCCTGTCAGGAAAGACATTGCGGTGCTGCAGGTTGCTTCTGCTCCCCACTTGACTACCTGCTCTTACAACGGATGGGAAATGGGTTCAGCCATGGGGGCTTCAGATCCAGAATGTGTCAGAGATTCCTGTAGTGATGTTGCATTTATGAACTGGCTCCTGCTTGCATTCTCCCCAAAAGACATAAATTTTCACTTGATCTTACCTACTTGAAATAATTTCCAGAAGACGTTATTTTTGTCATTGGACATGAAAGTGATTGAGATTCAAGAATTTGTGGGAATTAAATTCACGGCATGAATTCAGGAATTCATTTATTTTCTAAAAAGAAATTATTCTGGGGATTTAATTTCTTTTTTTTCTTCTTTTTCCTTGTTTTTCTTTTGCCATGGGTTACTAAATGTCACTGCATTCCCTATTCTTAATTGTCTTCCTGGAAATATTTAGTCAAACTATGCTTTCAGTCACACTAGTATAAATCCAGAGTAGCTCCAATGAGTTCAGACTTTTATTTGAACAGCTAAAAATTTTATTTAGGGCTCTTGCATACTGTTCCACTATTTTATAGGAAAGTTCTGATCGAAATACCAGTTGAAGTTTTCAAAGAGATTTTTTTCATAAATCAGTATCCCAACAAGCCTAGTCAGTTAAAGAAACAAACAAAAAAAACCCAAAAAAAACCAACCAAAAAAACACCCAAAAAAACTACCCCACTTTATTTTCCTGACTCTGTTAATCTCTTTTCTCTGAATATTTTTCTTTGGTTTTGAGTACTAAATAACAGCAACTTGCTAACAGTGTGGACTTGATTTAAAACTAACAATGACAGTCTAAGTCCCCCTGAAAAAGGGTTAAACATAGACAGCACACTAAAGTATCTGCTCAAAAAAATAAGTCTTTAAATCATTTTATGTTTAAGAGAATTTCTTTTCACCCTTCCCCCTTTCAAAAAAAAAAAAAAAAGAGAAAAATTGAGACCATCTTAACTGTAAGAGCAAGTTTATTCAGGTGGTATGAATCAGACAGGGCTCACTGATGCAAACTATAGCCTCAGAGAGCACAGCAGGCCCTGAGCCTCACAGGGCTGCCCCACGAAAAGAAGCATAACAAAAACCAGAGAAGAACAGGCCTGCGGTAATCTCCTTGCCCTGGCTAGAAAACAGGGGTGAAGGAAAGCTGCCCTCTCATTATGGTTTTGGTCTCAAGGTTAGAATTAGACCCTTAGGGTAAGCAGCTGTCAATTAGAGATAACTCCAACCAATGCTGTCTGAAATCTTGGACTTATCTCCTAGCAACTCCCCTTCTTTTAGGGCAGCAACCCTCCACTCTGCCTTCAGCTCAAGAGTCATCCTGAAGACAGCGAAATAACCTTTTCAATTTGGGCAGATGCATAAAAAATCCAGCTTCCAGAGCCTGCGTGAAGCCTGTGTGACATTTGACTGAAGCCGGGTTTTAATCTAGGTTGATTATATATTTGCTTTGTTTTCCATGCCGCAGATGTTGAGAGGTGATTTTGCTAAAAGAGCATTCTCAGTTAATACCTACAAATTCAGTGGGTTTTAGGCACATGGTGGTTTGCTGAGAGAGACACAGGGTTATCATGTTTGTACATCTGCCGACGCATCTCTACTTCCCGCTGTCTTTTACACCATGAGAAATTTGCCAAGAGTGGTGAATGAGGAGTGGCCATGGTTACGGCAGCAGCTCTGGAGTCCTCTCTCTGGCGTGGCAGGGTGTGCAGAGCGAAGACAAGCATAAATCCTATTAAGAAAAGCAAGAGGTTATGCACCATTTGTGTAGAGAACATGACTGAATTTGAGGGGGAAGTTTAAAACACACCAAAAGGCACCTCTACTTCTGTTTTCAGGGTTTACCATTCATTAGATCTTATTTTAGGTCCGTAGCGGTCCCTTTTCCTAACAAGGTGAAAGGAGAGAGGGAGAGGGGGATCAGAGAGAGGAGGAGCAGGGAAAGAGAAAAGGGGTGCTCATGGAAAAATAAGAGGGGGGGACACACAACAAGGACGGAGCTCATCTTTGATTCAGTTGGGGTCCGTATTCACAAAGAGATCACTCAGAAATTTTGTACAAATGGCAGGAGCAGAATGTGAGCGCAATGAGGGGCCTAATGCAGGCACTTGTCCTGTAATCAAAGATTCAGCTCAACATGAGTCCTTTGTGAGACAACAGCATCATTCTCCACCCAGGCTAACCCCTGAATGCAGAGCAGCTCTCTCAAGCAAGGCAGGCAGGATGAGCTTCGCATTTCTTTGTCTTCTTTGGAAAATATGATCTTTTTTTTTTTCCTATTCCTCATTTGCTTCTCTTCTAAAGAAAACA
This sequence comes from Cnemophilus loriae, assembly GCA_013397755.1. Taxonomy (NCBI): domain Eukaryota; kingdom Metazoa; phylum Chordata; class Aves; order Passeriformes; family Corvidae; genus Cnemophilus; species Cnemophilus loriae. The sequence continues at coordinate 985,838 of VZTF01006238.1, read as the reverse complement.
TATTTTGATATGCCTGTAGTAAGCCAGAGGATGCTTGCGTGAGTGGAGGCGCTCTCAGGGCGAGGAGAGAAGCAGATGGGCTGACATGGTGGGGCGAGGGCAGCTCCAGCCTGCGTTTGGGGAGGGTGTGCAGAAAAATGGCTGACATCTCCCGCTCGCGAATGCATGATGGGCGTCCTCCTCTGCGTAAGCACAATTCCCTCTTCCTCAGGCTTCAGCAGCCCTGCTTAGATGAAATGTACAGGGATTCCTTTTTTCCTGCTTTAAGCCATTATGCGGTGGAATTTCACAGTATTTTAAAACACTTTTTAAAAAAAAAAAGTGTTTCACCATTTTGCTAGAATGAAACAGAGAATTTCAATTTGTGTAAATATACTTTTTCAGTAAGGTTGCATTAGAAATCCCTATTTTGAGTTGCAAACAGTGTTTCCTTATACATATTTTAAATTTCACAGTAGAAAATTATTTCTGCAAAAATATGAAACAACATTTATCTGCTTCCTGATATTTTTGCTCAGTCTGAACATTACCTGATATGATGGGTATAATATATTCTTTTCAGAATTTAGCTCTTAAGAACTGGAAACAATATGCAGAAAGTAAGTCAGATTTGCAATCCTTAAAGCTTTACACAGAAACAGTACAAAGAAACACTATTAAAGAATTGCCATGCAGAAAGTGAATGCAAAACTAAGCAGCCCAGTTGAACATTTTGTTATTCTGGGGTTACAGAAGTCTACAGCAGCGTAAACCAGCGTGGCATTGTGGCAGGGAGGCAGGTCCCAAATTCTTAGGAATCCCATTAATTCTTTGCTTTCTTCAATAGCTGAGTGCTTATCTCTATAGAGAGCTGACTGCTACCTCTAGCATTGCTAAAGGTGTTTGTTGAAAAGGCTACCCAGAAACGGGTCAAGCCTACATTCCTTGCTAATATCACAAGGAGTCTTGGAAGCAAAAGGCGGACTGTTTAAATTTCAGACAGGCTTATTTTAGACACAAATATCATATTAAATAATCAGAAATGCCAGTATTACTATTTTAACATACAATGTAAAGTTTAAAATATTTCTCAACGCCCAGTGATGATGAAGTAAAAAGGGAAAACATTGTATCAAATAGTAGACTTCTTGATATAAACTTCAATTGTGAAAGATAGAAAATACTAAAGATAAGGTAATCTTATTTTTAATTTAACTGAAAAAGGGTTTGTGATACCTGTTTGGTACATAGCATCATCTTTGAACTTGATTCTCCAAGACATCGTGATTCACCTGAGCTCTGTATGTGTGTCAGTGTGTATGTGTGTGTATATTTGCATGGGCATGTATCCTTCAGCTACGTTGCAGCTGAAGATTTTAGAAGCCTAAATTGTGTACTTTTCTGTCTGGTTGTGTACACAAGTCAATTTACCTACATTTTTGTGTTACTTATATCCAAAACACAGTGAAAGTCTAGTTGTATAGTTAGAACATAAGGCTTTATCAGATTATTATATAATATATTTATTTTATATTTGTCAAAAGTGGGCAAATATAAACACCCAATGGATTCTTTTGTCTTTTTTTCTTTTCATATGGCATATGTGTGTTTTCAATTTTGTATTGTAACTCTGCAACATTGTATAGGACTGCAAAAAAGTTTTTCCTTTTCAAACTAGGCCTGGCTTTAATTCTGGGTATGATGTAATCACTACCATACCCCTTCTTGGGGAATCAAACCAGCGAGAGCCCTGCAGCTCTGTGGCTCTGTCAGGCTGCCCTAGGCTCTGCTCTCAGAGCTCCCAGTGTGATTCAGCACTCTGCCCCTATTCAGGGACAGAATAAGAATGTGCTTAAGTGCTTTGTGCTTCAAAAACATGCTTAAATGCTTTGTTGAATTGAGAACTAATTAAATGACTGAAAGTTCAAACTTAATATCTCAGTGTATGGAATGTGTGGATTTTCCCACAGGAAAGAATAGTGAAAATATGGCCAAAAATTTTTGGTTTTTTTTTCCTTGGTTTTGGTTTGTTCTGTTGTGGGTTTTTTTTTTGTTTGTTTGTTTTTTCAGTAGGAAATAAGGTATAATTAATTCCTTCTAAAAAATTTAAAATATTTTTTAAAACATGAGCAAGAAAAATTGAAAGCAAAATAAAAATATACATTTTCACTGAATTGATTTTGTAGTTGCGGTTAAGTTTTATTTCTGAAATCTAGAAAATGCTGCTGTAGGGGGGGTGGGTTTAATTTCTCTTTTCTCAAATGTTAATTTTTACTTTTTCTTTGAAGTGCCTCACAGAAAGGCTGGCAAAGTTCCAGAATAACAGCTGGAATTGAGAAGGCATGAAAAAAGTATATCATAGAAATTCAAATGAGAAATAGGATATACATTTTTAATGGGTATGGTTATCATTCATTTGAACAAATTATAAACGTAAAAACGAGGGATTGTTTTTTAGATTTCCAGACGTCTTCTGCTCGATGTTGGATGCCTTTCCAATAGACAAATACAAGCGATTAACTTCACAGAATGTCTGTGAGTTGAAATTCAGACAAAGATAAAATGATACAGTCTGGCCTTCAGAGCTCAAAGCATCAGAGACAGGAAATACGGTAATTTTGGACATAAGTTCATTTGCAGTATGTGTGAAAAAGGTACTTCATTTCACGTCCTGAAACATTAGTAATTTCTTTTTTTAAACATGATTTTGTTTTTTTTTTCCATTAGCTATGTTCAAGAAAGAACATACATAACATCAGAGAGAGTTACTGTTAAGATCAGACCTATTGATATAATTAACTTATTTGCAAACAGTTTAATGTATTTTTGTCTGAGTCTGCCTTCTTGCACACACCAAAACTACTCTGATTCAGCTCCTTGTGAATTAGGGTGTGCAGCAAATAAAGGAACAATCATCTCGTCCAAACATATTTGCATTCTTAATATGGTGCACACATTCAGGCAAGTGGCAATTTGCATGAAGACCATGAGCCAAATTCAGTTCTGACAGTAGAAGGCATAACTTTATTCAAATCAGACAAGTAGCAGGCATTTACAAGGGGCAAGAATAGGTGCTGTGTATTTGCTGCATGTCTGTGCTCCAGCATAATGCATTGCCATTGCTCAAAACTTCATATTTTTCATAGACAGACCAGAGCTTATCAAAACTAAAGACAAGTCTCAGCTGCAAGTTTGGGCATGAATGCAATATCTGGTGAGATATATGGGTTGCTTTTACACCTAGGTTTTTCAGCGCAAATAATAATGATACTTTAAAAAATTATTCTCTTTGCAAGCTTTTGTATGGGGGATTAGATGATAAGCATCATGCCAGGATGCCTCTGGCCACCTTCAAAGCATCTTTATAAATTCAGTCACAAGCATAATCAACTTCATTCTGTCCAAAGTATTAGCATTTTTTAAGCGCTTGTTTTCCAAATGTTCTTACTAATACTTTAATGGTGGTTGTATACCCCAGTGCTGAGGAGGTGGCTGATGTGTCTTGCTGTGTTTCAGCAAATGTTGTGAGGAATCTACAGCAATTAGCTGCTCATGCCTCTGCTTTCCTGTTTTGTGCCTTCCCTTTCATGTATCAGATGTTTGTAAGTTTTCCATTAGACATTTCCTGCTTCTAATAGATGTTTGTGAGGCTTTTGCTTTGAGCTATCAAGGCTCCAATTTGTGCTGAGATGTTTGGTTTTGTTTTAGGGCTGAGGGGTCTTTGTACTCCTTTCTTCCTAGAAAACATTATAATCTGGAAAAAATAAATAAATTGTACTTTGCAAAAAGTGAATATGACTCCTTTGTCTAAATGGCATGGTTTGCACATGTGTCTTTTGTCAGCAGATCACTCCTAAAATAAAAGCACTTAAACTGCAGTTTCTGCCAACTTATCAGACACCAATTGGTGACAACATATATGTATTGCAATTTCTAAAGGCGGCTTTGTACTCCAGTGTTTTCATCTTCTTTGCCCTGCTTTTTTTTACCTCTTTTTAATTTGAAACGGTGACTGGTTCCTTTTTCTGTTTCCACCAGCTTGGTGTGCTGCATGTAACAAGTAAGTAGCTTTAGCTGCTTTTGAAAGAAGAAAATACCTCTTAAAAAGTGTTTCAAATGAATGTTGTCCAATGTGAAGTAGCTGTCAAAATTAACAGGAAAGGCATAATTTGTTCTCTGGGAGTCATACACGAAAACTAGCTTGAATTTTACAAAACCACTTCTGACGTGTTTAAATACTTAAATAAATGTGGTGCTGATCTTTTAAACCCCTCTCCCATGTTTTAGCAGTGCAGCAGCCTACCCAGGCACCAAGGCAGCCCCAGCCTCTCGGAGGGTGTTTTTGCAGCCAGGCACTATCTGTCATCCCTCCATTCACGTGGTACCAAGGTTTCTGGATCTGTATTTTGCTTATCGAGTCACCAAACCAATGCATCATCAAAGGAAGCTGTCAATTCACAGCACATCATCCATGCTTTGAACTTAGGAACGAGTCAAACGTTTTGGAGCTTTATTTATTAAGGTCAAAACTGGGTTTGAATTGGCAATGAGGGCAGGGGAGTGGTGAGGGGAGCAGAGGATGGCTGCTGACTCAAGAAACCTGCTGGGACTTTGTGGCCCACTGCTAGGCAACAGCCCATCCCCACCACAGCAAACATACGGCCACAAAATGAATGACCTCATCTACAAATCAGCTATTTGATATGCAGATCGGACTGCCGGCCTCTGCCATAGCACAGCGCTGCACGGGCAGCAGGTGCAGGAGGAACAAGTACACGGCCTCTTCACATTTTAAAAGGCAGGGCTGGCTTGTGCTCGCCCACTCCCTCTGGTCCTTTGCAATTCCTGAAGCTCTATTGCCTTCATTTTTTATTTAGACCCTCCATTTAAAGAAAACATGGCGACTCTTTTCTGCTTCCCTCCGCGCCCAGCCTCAGGCCCAGGGAGGAAGGGGCAGGGCTAAGAAGCTTCGCCTGCAGCCTTTATGATTCTTCCAGCATCCCAACACACGACCTGAAAAAACAAGGGCCGTTTTAGAGAGGAATTGCTGTTCCCGAGGTTTTTGTCTTCTCGGATGTCATGTTTTTGCAAACTATTATCACAGTGTGGTTTGTTGTTTCTTTTTCAAAATGGAGACCTTCTTTGTGCAGACAGTGCTGGGGAAGGCAACATTTTTCCCTGTGCATGTATGGTCCCCTTTAATTGCATGGAGAGTGCTGTTTGCAGCCTACAGTGAGGGGAGTATGTGCGGTTTTGAGGGCAGACTCGCAAAAAAAGCAAACACACCATTTTGTAACAGAATTAGAGTATTTTTCAGCTGTGTGCTAAAAAGAATAAAGAACTGCTGCTATGCTGGACTATGAAACAGCACTGAGCCTCTTAGTGGGCCTCAAAGAGCAATAAAACACAGTGTAATATAATTTGTATTGTCTGTGGTTGCAGGTTATGTCCTGAAAGCCGTAAACTATTACAGCTTTATAGCTGTGCTGCTTGTATTAACTAAATGAAAGGGCTATTTGTTCTAAATCTGTAGCGTGCATGATAGTGAATCTTAAATTCATCAGAAGCAATTGATGAAAAAGGGGGTAAAAATGCTGCAGACCCAATAGAGTCAAAGCCCTAATGCAAAGAAAACAAAGATTTGGTGTGATGTCTAACCCCTTCAGGTTTCTGCCTCATACTTCTGGGGGGCAGAATTGATCATCCCCAGGACTACAAGAGGGATGGGCCTGAGGGAAGCCTTGGGCTGCTTGTTACAGGAAGCTATGAAAAAATAGATATTTACATTATTGTGTCTAGATCATTCTGGGAGTCTAGAGAAAGATCCTGAATTTGCTGAAACACAGAAGCTCCTTCTTTTTACCTACTTAAGAGAGTTTTTATTGAAAAATGCACCTCTGAGTAGCAAAGACAGTGATTTAGGGAGCAAATCTAACAGCACCGTGTCTTGCTCCTGAAAGCTGTGAAAATGTTTAGGTTTTAGCTTGAAACCTTGGAATTTCCTGTTAAGGACAGATTGTTTTCCACGTGTACCCAGTTGCAATGCTTTAGCTTTATTCGTACTTGAATTTAAACATGGATGAGATATGTGTCATTAAACTTGCTCAAGGCTATGAATTATTTGTCAGATAATTCTGCAGCTGGTTCCTCATAACCTTCTGCTTCTGCAGAAGCCATTGGTTGCTGATACCAGGAATAGATTCTGGCTGGTCACGGACCCTTGGTCACTACGAACTTCTGCTGGGCTTGTGTGAGACAAACACTTTTAATTTGAGTTGAGAATGCACATCAAGTTAAAGCACTCAAATATTTGCTTAAAATTGGCCAATCCATAAGTCCTTTTTTCCTAAAAACTCACAAGAATGCTCACAGCAAATGAATGCTGATAGTAAGGACGCAAAAGGAAATGGGTTTGGACGCTCAGAGGAATGTTGATGACACAATGGTGATTATCGCCCCATTTCTTTCAAATGGGCTTTGCCTAGATGTCTGACTGTCAAACCAGTGCCTCAGGGTTCCTAAAATGTTGTCTTCAGGGCTTGTTTCAGGACAGAGCCAAAGTGCTGCCAGCCTCCCCCTTTGTCCCCTGCCTGACAGAAAGAAAAGCCAGCAGTTTTAAACACTTTGGGGTTTGATACCAGGGAGCTTGAACAGGTTCCTGAGGCCTGAGCAGGTCTGAAGGAGGACATAGACCTGCCCTCCTGATGTAGTGCAGGTGAGTGGCAGGCAATGGAAAGGGGGAGTGGGACTCTCTCCTCACCTGTTGCCGCCCTGCCATGTTCGAATGGTTCTGTGAGGGTACGGTGGTTCACTTGCTTCCTCCTGTTTCTCTGAGGACAACCCAAGTTGCTTACCTGGGAGAGTGTGGGCCATTGTAGGGGCCATTTTCAGTGCCTTTTGTCCAGGGGTTTGAGGCACATATTGTTACTCAGAGGGCAATTATGTGGAAATGACCTGGCAGTCTATTTTCTCAACGTGGGCTCCCAAAAAGTCCTCAATTTTGCAAACTTCCATGTGCTTTAAAGTCCTTAAACACCCTCCATTGCAACATCTCAGATATTTGGCCAGATGAATACCTGAATGTATTTTAAGTTTTGAAAGTATTTGCTGTTGAGAGCATTAACTTCCATGCTCTGTGGGTGATCACATCGGCAGAGCAGGGCTGGGTAGCCAAGGAGCCTCTCCAGGACCCCTGCCGTGCGCTGACACCACTGAAGCTTTGGGGTATATCCTAGGCACCTTCTACTCCCAGCTATGGTTCAGCTTACCAACAGCTTCTCCACAGAGAGCTTCTTATGTCTGGCATAGGTGCAAAAATATCACAGAATCATGGAATGGTTTGGATTGCAAGGGATCTTAAAGTTCTTCTAGTTCCAAACCCCTGCCATGAGCAGGGCCACCTTCCACTAGATCTGCTTGCTCAAAGCCCCATTCAGCCTGGCCTTGAGCACTTACAGGGACACGATGTCATTAACTCCTACATTTTTAAGGACATGCCGTAAGACAGGGAGATTTCCAGCTGAAGGCAATTTGTTCCAAGTGATAAACATTAGAAAACTTTTGACAGCTGTAAACTCAGGACTCTCTTCTTGTGATTTTAACAGCAAAGAAATGACAAGAAGCTAGAGTGGGTGAGAGAGAGCAGTCTTGATGAGGAGCTGGATGTGGCCATCTAGGGCTGGGGCTGGCTGGCAGGGCTCTGTGGCACAGCTGCAGGCTATCCCCTGACTGCAGGACCCAGTGCCAGAGAATGATCTGGACCATTTTCACATAATATTTGAATGAGGTTTTAAATAAAGATGCCAGTAGTGTGTACAAGATCACAAAAGGCAAAGCCGTTGGTATGCAAGGGATTTGGGATGAGCACTGGATGCTTGGACAGGCTGCTTGGGCAATAGCTAGCAACTGAAGAGCCATTTCTGAGCCAGCTAAGTGGCATCTGTTCAGATTTCTTGCAGAGCGCAGGCTTCCCTCCCCTGTGACAAGGCCAGGCACATTCCTCCTGTCCTGCCTGACAGCACAGAAGTGGCGGTGGCTGCTGCTGTCCCTGACCCGGGGCCTCACAGGGGCTGAGTCTACTGGTGTGAAGCTGCTGCTGGGACAACGTGAAAGAGTGAGATTGTTCTGGTAAGCAAACAGGGAGCCCTGCTGAAGCTGTGCTGCCTTGAATTCAGAGAGAAGAGCAAGGGTGCTGGTGGAGGAGGACAACAAACCCCAGTGTTAAGGCTGCTCTTGCTGAATGCATCCCACTAAAGAACAAAGCAAGGAGAGCCTTGCTCTTGAAAGAATTTGATCCACCAAGCAAGGCTGCTGTAGTGTTAACCCCTTCGTGGCAAGCTGCTTGGGATGTAATTTAACCGGAATGCCAGTGGAAAGTAGCAGATTGCTATGCTTTTACACGCAAGAAATGCCACAAGCTCTGGAAGGGGGTCGCTGGCTCTAGCATGCTAGCCTCTGCTTTTGCACCTGATTTTTTGAGGGGAGGTGCTAGTGAAACAATTGTGGCAAGCCCGTGGTGTTGAAATAGTTATTACAAACCAGTGGATAAAATGTCAATGATGCCTGATGCAAAGAAATGTGCAGCCTTAGCAGATATATGTTGCTGATCTGGTAACAGCTAGCCCTCTCCATAACAGTAATATTTCTGGGTTTCAGTAACCAGCCCCATAGGAGGTCTTCCTCCATACTTTTAACCAAATTGTGGCATTTGGCTATCGGCCAGTGAAAGGAAGCCCCCAGAGCTAACCGGCCTTCAGGAAGGGTTTGGGTAGGGATTGCATCTGAGTTGACAAGCACTCAAGGGCACGGCACAGGCTCCACCAGGCACTGGGAGGATGTGTTAGCCTTTTTGCGCCAAGGCAGCCCTTCCACACATTTTCTAATCCCACCAGAGCAAATAGATTGCATTCAGGAAAGACATAATTTCCATATCCTTTGAGGGTGATTGTGCAAGGCCAAGTGCAGTGCCGTCTACTGTGCCTATAGGTCTCGGTTCAGAAAAACAGCAGTGTTTCACGCTTCCCCGGTGCTCACCCTCCCCTGCCTGCTCTCCCCGCCTGCAGATATTCTGCTGACAGTTCCATCTTCCTCCAGCCAATACACTCAAGAGACTACAGCCATGGTCCTGGCTTCTTTCTGCAGCCCCAGGACCACAGGCAGAGGTGCAGAAGTCTGCACCTCTCACAGCCCTGCACAGCTCGCAGCCAAAATTTTTGGTGCTGTAGTTGTATACTGAGCTTTGCCAGTGAAGTGTGACTTCGGGATTAGAAATCACTGGACTGTAACTGCCTTGCGCAGTGCTCTGTACTCATCCACTGTGATACTGTCGCTGCTTGTGGCATCCTTGTTTCTAATTCTGAACTATAAAGGTCACTCGAAGGCTCCATCTGTGCTGGATGTGATTTGCTCCTATTGCAATAGTGTTTGCAAGTACTGACACTCCATGCTGGTCAGCATCAGGTTAATACCAGCAAGAAACCTCTCCAAAGGAATAAGCACATTACAGAAGCATCTATGTTTACACCAGAGATTTCGCCAGTCACCCCCTGACAAACTGGGGGTTGGTTGTTTGTGTGCTTCTCTTTTCCTTCACTCTCCCACACAAAACTTTTAAGAATAAACTAGATTTAAGCTGTAGCTGAACAACTGTAGACAGCAACACAAAAATTTGCTTCCAGGCCTGAAAGTACTTGAATTTATTTTTGTGATGCTCTTTCTGCAGATTATATTGCTCTTCTTTTTCTTCCTCTTCTTTTTTTTTTCTTTTTTCTTCCCCAAAGAAAACCCATATTGTAACACTTTAACAGAGGAAATTCACTCTGCCTCTGCTTTCCTGCTTGGTGTATATTCAAATAATTGCTGCATTTTAACAAGCTAAATTGCATTCCCACCAGCTGTCCCTCAGACCAAACCTTCAAGGATATGCTAAACAATAATGACTGCAACAACAGTAAACTCAAAAGGCCTCAAGATCCCTTCAAAGATAAGATGTCTTGCTGTTTCCCTTCCATATCCAGGCACTTTCATGCAGATTAGCAAAACAGCATGCTTACAGCCTACATAGGCAAAGCAATGCTTGGAATGGGGTGAGATTGACCCTGTGTGAATGCAGGGAAGGAAAATGTAAAAATCGGAAGATAACGCTCCAGCACAAATCCAGGGTAACTCAGCTGGGGCCCTGCTGAGCAGGGTACGCTGTGTCGCCCATGACCCGGCAGACATTAGCGTTTCACGGAGTCCCCCCTCGGTCACAAATCACCAGACAGATGCTCCTCTGCACGTGTCATCTCGCGTCCTGCACGGCTCTGACCTATGACTTTCCCACGGCCGGTAGCTCGCTGCCGGGATTGTCCAGTGTGCGGGCAGGCAGCGGGGACAGGCAGAGGTAGCAGGGACAGGCAGAGGTAGCAGGGACAGGCAGCCGGGGCAGCCGTGCAGGAAGAGGAGCTGTCAGCAGGAGGCGGAGGGGACAGACAGAGGCGTACGGGCGGCAGGGAACAGCAAGGGGACAGGCGGAGGAGCAGGCAGTGGGGCAAGCAGCGGCCCCACATCCCCAGCCCAGCGCTGGCTCACGGCAGATGGGGAGGGCAGGAACCGGGATTAGCGATTCCTCCTCACCTCCCCACCCCTTCCCCGGCCCCAGCTGGCTGTTTAAAAAGAGAGCCATAAACCCATTAGTACAAAGACAAATGAAGCTCATACCCTGAGGCATTCCTTCATTCAGAACTGGCTTTAACTACTTTTCCAACCTTCCTCCCTTTAACCCCACTGTCTTTTGGGTTTTCTTCTATAACAGCAGAGTTCGGCAAAATGCTTGACAATACAGCCAGTTAGGAAGTTTTTAGTAAAATTCTATAACCTCACTCCGTACTTGTGCAGTTATATTTTCATATACATTCACGTGTATGCCAGCAAGTATATGTCCAAATATATGCTCAGATATGTCTTCCACATTGTTTATATATATATACATATTTTTAAATTCAATATGTTAGGCACATGAAGTGTATATTATCATTGGAAACTGATTGTATGTTACAGCTAAGTTTAATATTATATGATTTTATGTGTCCTTGATTTTACATTAATGCTAAGCACATGTGAGCCTGTGGCTGCAGCCAATGTGAATTATTTCCCCTTGCATCTACACAGGATGTAGAAAATAATGTGGCAATACTGTGGTAACTATAAAGGACTTGCCACAGCAGTATGGTGGTAAGTGCTCAGAGGAAATGGCAAGTGAAAATACAAATGAGGTTTTATGGAGTTTTTGTTTGTTTGTTTGTTTGTTTTCCAGTTAAGGGAACTGCCCTATGTATAGGTGAGATAGTACAGAGGAGACTATACTGCAAATTATATAAATGGTAATCATTTAGAAGATGCAAGTAAATAAAGTTGTTTAAAGGTGAATCCAGCTGAATTAAATACGTCTGAATTATACTTCAGATCTGTTGGAACTGTGCCTATTTGAATGTGTAACTAAACTGCTAAGATAAAGGCACTGTTTAAGTCTCTTGATTTTTAACTTTTCGTCCCAATCAACTACTTCCTATTCAGCTGTAATTTGCAATTTCCTGCTGTCGATTATATACATATATGTATATAAACGTGTTAACTAGCCCATAGTTTAAAAATGTGTATTTAAACTGAGTGGAAGACTTAAGCATTTTTATATTAATTTGTTCTGACTTCTTCTTGACAGCTCACATCTCTCCCCACTGGTTTTATCACATTTTGATTTTTCAGAGGTTTTCTTGGAGTGTTTTACTTTCCACATGTAAATAAAATTATGCCCTGCTAGTGGTAGATTGTGTTCATGAATCACACACGGGACTTTCAATCAAAATCATATGGATTACAGTTTAAAATACTTCTAAAGTAGTAGGCCCCTTTAGTACACTCTGACCATGGAAGTTGAGCAGTCATCAGCATAAACTTAGGTGCATCCCTTCAGAGCAGGCAGCAGAATCAAGTGTTAATGCTTGGTAGTGGCTGGTTAGGTTTTATGAATATGACCATCTACTCCATTAAAATCAGATGTAGCCATAGAGACTTCTGTAAATCACAGCTCTTTATTAATCAAGGCTCACATCATAGTCAATGAAGTTATAGATTAGTAAAGATTTTGCCCTTAAATCAAAGTCTTTGTATTTGGTTTACGTAATTTGTAAAATTCTGGCAGGGCTAGGACACATTAAGTATTCTTCCCCATGTGTGAAACCCATCCAAGGGTAGATTAAGTTAGTTTTGCTTTATGTCATGTTGCTTGTCATGAGTAATCCTGCCGTCAGAGTTGACAGACACGTGACACACCGTCAAACGTGACTGGAGGCTTTTCACGCAGCTGGGGGACCAAGAGGCTCAAATGCCACTGAGGTTAAATGGAGTTCTCTGACTAAGGATATGATTTGCCAATGCAGCTAAGTTATCTAGAAGTCTTAGTCTTGATGAAAGACTCCTAAATCTCTTCTGTGTTTTGGAAAATTGTGACCTATATCCCTTAATCTTCTATGGATGTCTCCAGCTGTACGTTTGAAGCAGAGGGCATGCCAAGTTCATTATGTTTTTATAAAACAACTTAACTTTTCACTGTAAAAGAGGCCAAAGAGGGCAGTGCAGCACAAGGTGACAAGCTTCAAGCCTTAGAACTAGCCTGTGACTACACAGATTAGCAAAAAATGCTTTCGTAAACACGATTTTGAAGAGACCAGAGCTGTTAATTGTTATTGTAATGCACCACATTTTAATTGAGTTAATTGGCACAAAATGTTTATCTCCATTGACTGAGATAAAATGTCAAAAGCTCTTTGATGGCAATTGGAATTACAGTAGGCAACCTTGACAACAGAAGTCAATGTTTTACAATGTGCTGCTGTTTAGATGTGTTTGCTTGGGGGATGAAGCATAATGTTTATTCTCTCCGAGGTATCCATTTCGCCTTGGGAAAGACTGTCCCAAAGCACCACTGTAGATTTTTTTGTGTTCCAACAGACTGTAGAGAGATGTGAAAGACAGGCTGATTCAGGTTAATTCTACTCCTGCAGGGAAGTCCCATTTTCACACTCTTAACAGAGGCCGAGTCTTTCCCAAGAACACTCCGGGCTTGGCTGTGCCTATCAGGCACGGCTGTGTGCCTGTGCGCTCTCTCAAAGGGACAAACAGATTTTGGGAGGCAGCACAGTGCTCAGCAAACAGCCAGGTCCATCCCTCAGCAAACAGCCAGGTGCAACCCTCCTCTCACTGCCAAGGCATTGCCATGTGATACTGGGAAAACACCAACAAGATGTGAAAAAGGAAAATACAAAAAAATAGTTCACGCAGTGAGATCCAAAACTGAGAATCCCAAGGCCAAATGGGAATTTAGACAGAGGCCAGGAGGCACTGCCTGGCTTCCAAGTGCTGCTGAGACAAGTCTGACTGCTCTCTTTGGAGGTGAATGATCCTTCTAGCTCCCAGCTCTCTTCCACTATGGTTGAAGGGAAGTGCTTATGGTCACTTCAGCTCAGCTCCTATGTGTGCATCCAGTGAAGACTCTCAAGTGAAAAATAAGCCAAATCAATCTGCAGCAAAGAGGAGTGCAGCTCCTGGCTCTCTGCAGAAGCATGCCCCTGAATAGTAAAGTGAAGTTTCAGGTGGCTATTGCCAGTATCAAGTCATTCCTGAGTGCAAGTGCCACCTTTGTGGGTCAGACCAGAACCTGCAGGCAGGCAGGGGATGATGTGTGAAGAGCAGGCAAGGTCAAACCTCCTCTTCCTCCTCCTTAGGACAGCGCTCGAGCTGCTGGCGGCCACTGACACTGTTGATACACAGCCTCTACTGAAAGCAGGCAATTGCGCCAAGTTTGGGAAACTCAAGCCAAAATGTAGCTGTGTCTTTCTCCTTTTATTATGGCGTATCTTTTTATCAGCCCAGGGGGGTTCAGTTCTCTTCAAAGTTATAGTTGTAATTTAACTTCCAGAAACACAGCCCCCGACTTTATGCAGAGACAGAAGTTTCTCAGAAGCACTTCGGTATCGGAGAGTGCTGGAATGCAGCCACGGGTCAGAAAACACTGCCCAGCAAAGAGGGTGATGAAAGTACCGACACTTTTGTTTAAACAATTTGCCTTCCTTTTCCCCTCGAGGAATAGTTTATAAATCGTATACCTGTCAAAGCAGTGCCAACACACTACTCAGACAAATTTCTATTTTCGACATGAGCATGTGTTTGGCTGCGCTTCTGATAGCTGGCTGAGGCTGCCTTATTATGCGATACATCCAGACGGAGCATCTCGGCATTCCAGGGACCACCGGCTGTGACTGGGCAGGTCACCCATTCAGACTGGAAGTGCTGAGGCTTGATTCTCAATCCCTTGTTAATTAAACATTAAGAAACAGCTGAAGCTTGTTTTTTTGGTTTTGGGGCTTTTTTTTGTTTTTGTTTCTGACAGCTTGCAAAAACTTTTCCAGCAGACTAGAGGGAAGGAATGGGCCTGAGCAAAATAGTGAGGCTCAGGTTCCTGCAAGTAACAAGATAGATCTAATGTGGCTAGACAGTCCAGTTCCTCTAAGTGATGGTGGGAGGTGGAGAAGCTCTGAGGTTACTCCAATTGTATTTGTTCCTGGAGGAGCTGCTTTTCTTTATGTATTTTTAATATCATCCACTGAAGGTCTTGTCTGGTGGTTCATACTCTACCATCTTTCAAGAGCAGAAGGAAAGAAAGAGAAGGGTGCCGTAAAACCATCAGCACCCTAGTTTCAGGAAATAAAATCTACATGAGATATTTCGTAAGTTTGTCTGAACCACTTGCATCTCTTCCACCTATTATTCATTCTTCTAGGTTGAACTTTTCTGAAAGTGCTTGGTGAAATATTTCATTGTCTTAGCTGGTATAGCATCCAATTAATGAATGAAGTGGTTTAGTAAACAGAGTGCCTACCAGGCCATCAGAACTAAATCCACAAAAGATTAATGAAGCCTGAAACCACATAAATTTTTGTGTGATGGCCACTCTGCAACATCTTTGAAGGAGACATCTCTGTGGTGTGAGCTGCAGAGAAACCACTCTAGTGAAGAGACAGCTATGGCAGAGGAGCAGGGGCAAGCTGGGAAATGATGGTGGGAGCAAAAGCAGGGTGGAGCTCCAGGATTTTATTTTTAACATGATTTGGGGTTTTAGCCTCCTTTCTTCTACAAAATCCTGTCTTCCTGTGGCAATCTAGCATGGAGAACTTTAGAATCCTTGTTTATTCTTGCTTTTAAGTTTGGTTCACATGTTCATCTGTCCCTTGGAAAAGGTCTGGTCTTCTTTCAGGGTTTGTGAGTTGGGTTTTTTTTTATGTCTGGGAATTAAAGTGGAATAATTTTTCAATTGGTGAAGTAACTGTCAGCTCCATAGGCTGCTCCCTAGGATGCCTGTGCTTCAAAGTTACACCAGAGAAATAAGATGTGTCATACAGTCATGATGTAGGATAACATGAAGGTGCAAAATGATGGATCTGGGTGACCTGGTCAGCTGTAAAAGTCAAGGCAGATACAAGCTCTATTTTTTATACAGCTTTTTCATTGGCTGTTGTCAACTACTCTCCTTTTGACATAATTAGTATGTGGACAATATCCAGCATTGCTTTTCCTTTCATTTTTTTTAGTAGCCTGTGTTGCTAAATGGTTGCAATGATTCCTTATTGCACTTTACTGCAGAGGGCAAAAGGAAGATTCACCGTTACTGCAGTTAATTGTACAGGAGAGAGCATAGCCATGGAGCTTTGCAAAAATTAAATTGGTCTGACATCATAGCAGTCACTTGAGTGTTCGAATGCTACAGGCTGGCACAGAAAGCAGAAGGGAAGACAGGTAACCAGGTGAACTTGCATTGGCAAAGGGAGGGGAGAGAAAGAAAATATGGCTTTGCAAATATGTGACAGGAACAAGCAACAGAGAAAAATACATTAAATTGTCAAAAACAGGATGTGATAAGATTTTGTCAGCTGATATTTAGAGCTCTTTGGAAAAGAGGATTGTCTCACATAGCATTTTTATATATTTCTAAAGCAGGTTCTGAAATCAGAAAAAGGTCTTTTTGAAGTCTCACCTATCTGCATCTTTATTTATCTATGTACCCTTCATAAAAGGACCCAAAGTCATGTGGATTTAAAACCACCTCAGATCTATAAATAAAGAATGATGATAGATGGCAGAAAAATGAGTTGTGGCAGGTAGATTTGCTGCGACCAGAGGGACTGGTCTGTTCTTCTTTTGCATCCACATTAATTAGCCAGAAGTAGGAGTAAACAGCATCTTAATTGAGAAATATTACAAAGGGACTTGGAGAAGTTGAAGGGATTAATTAGATAATCTTCATAAGGCATTTAAAATATGAGTACTTCTTTGCATACTTTCACTTAATTAAACTTTTAGTTCAACTATAAGCAACTGGTACTTTTATCAGTCAAATAAGCATGCAAAATTTTTATTTATATCTATAATTCTTTTCCTTCATTCTCAATGTACATAGAGGATATGTCTCTGTGGGTATATGCCTGAGTGTACATATGTGTACATAGGGGAGTAATAAAATATGTGTGGAAGTACATGCACAATATCCCTATTTGGACAGAATTAAGAACAATATTCTTAAAAAACCACAAGAGTTTCCATCACCTATCTTTCGTATTCAGAGGTGCAGCAAGAGAGATGAAGAATGGACATATGCAGGGGAAAACACTTTCCATCTTACAGTGGTAACTCCTCTTTATTAGAAACAATATGGGAAAGAAGAAAATGAAAATCTATTGTTCATTTTCACTTTGATCATCATACCTATCATTTTACACACCACATGCTTTCCTCTTCCAAGGGCATATATTGTATTTATTCTGCAGCTGCAGTATATTGATTTTGGACTACTGAATTCAGTGCAGATGAGTGACAAACTAAGCTGCTGGGCGACTGATAAGCAACCGTGTTTAATCTCTTGGCTCCGAAATGAAATCCCACAGCTCATTTCAACAATTTTAGTTTTGGTACTCAGTCAAGAGCATACAATCATAATAACATTTTTTTTCTTATAAATGTAGAGATCAGTAGTAGAATAGAAGCTTTCATGGAAACTGCTATAATTGTGCATTCTGCCTCTACCAAAGCATACATAGGATTGTTCCAGACCTCCACTAATGCATCTGAGTAATTCCAGCTGATAGTTTTAATTAGATGTAAATATTTATCTGCATTTCTTTTTCATTGTATTTATTGTTCAGTTTAGCAGGTGTGGTGTTTCCTAAGCCTTCGTCCACTGAATGAACAACAGACTGCACAATTTCCTAATGAAGTACTCTGGGTTTTAAAATATAGATGTCAGACATACCTTTTTGAAGAAAATAATAATAATAATAATAATAATAGGAATAATAGGAATTGGGTTTTTGTTGCCGTTGTTGCTTTATTTATATATTTTCTATAAATATAATTATTATATCATTATATAAAAATATATTTATTTTTAATTTTCTATTATTATTTTCTTAGGTCTTCTAGAAATAGGAAGAATCCAGTTACTTATAAGTAGTGTTAAACTGTGTAAATCTTGCCACATGCACAGTGAAATCTAGAAGCAGTAAAAAGTGAGGTTTTTGAAGTGCTAGCTACAATATTTAACCCAAAACCTCATTGAGAGGAAAGCATTATAGGGCTGGAAAGTTCTCCTCTTTCTTGGCACAGCTGGACAACACACCAAGTGAATCTTACAGACTGTAACACAACACAGTGGCACCAAGTGAATATTGTGGCATATACTCCAAGACACCTGAGAGCAAAACATATCCATGAAACCACAGCTCGTGCAAACTCGTGTATTGCAAGACTGGATGAAGCTGAGCTGAACCTGCAGGCAAGGTGTGACTGCAGTGTGGCCCCTCATACTCAAGCTCATTTTTTCCTATGACAGCACCAGTGAAGAACCTGACATCTCTGATACAACAGATTTATTACTGTCAAACCCTGAATTGACTGAAGTACAGTCAGAGTTACCCATAGGCTCTGGCCTCACCCGGGTGGCAGCAGAGGCAGATTGTTGCCAGCTGGCCTTTTGTTACTGAGGAGGAACAATGTAGTTCTCCTGCTTGTAGGTGTTTGTATAAAGAGCCATTTTTAATACTTTAAAAAATATGATAACAGTTTTAGAGTATTGCTGAGATCTTTCCTACAGAAATGCAGTAAAGGAATAATACTGCCTAAGAAAGTAAAAATTTCCACCTGTAGTTTGGAATAGGAATATGTGCATTCCAATAATGTGACTGACCAATGGGATGCGGTGCTTCTAAATTACTTTTTCAACAAAATCCTGTAAAATGGGATTGATAAAACAAAAGTTTAAGAGTAATTAACCAGGGTTTGTTCCCACTTGATGTGTTAATGGATAGGCATCAGCACATAAGGGCTGCTTGAAAACTTCTCATTAGGCAAATATGCAGGGTTTTTAGCATTTTATGGTTAGGCAGAATGTTGATTGTCTAAGCTGAGGCAATGGCAAGCATCTTAAAAAAATATTGAGCATTCCAATGTTCCTAAAGAAAGAGACTCATAATAGCACAGTTCAGACAATTAAAATACAGTAAGGTTCACAGCAGAGGTGACTGGCCATTTGAAAAGTGCTGCAGCACACAATTTATGACATTCTTTGTTTTAACACTGCTCAGTATATCCTGTAAATGCTTTAATGTGCTTAAGCCAGTGTATTCCCTTGTTAATGGTCCACGATTGCAATCAGGCATGTCCTATAGAGAGCTTCACACTTCCGTGTGAAGTATTTGATAAAAAACCTAATCAATATATCTAATTTCTTCTCTTGCCAGATACAGTTACATAATGTGTTTTCAATTTGGGCCAGGATCAGTTTCCTCAAATACTCAGTAACCTGTGAGCATTCATAAGCTTTGTATCAAGCTAGCATTCAAAATCATTATGACTGGACTTAGACATTTCTTTGTGAAAACAAAAATAGCACTGTCCTTGAAATATTCTCATCTTTCCATAAGTTTTTAAGGATAATTGAAAAGTTTACAGAATTAAATGAGGATAGCAAATGTAATGCAGAGTGTAGCTTCCAGGGTCTCCTTTCTAACCACGTGTTTTATGTCATCATATATTATGGAGCTGCAGAATCATAATCCAAATAAATACTGTGCTTTGTTCTAAGACTGAGTGACTACTAGAAGGTGGATAGGTTGATAGCACTTTATTTCAAAGAGTATGGATTATGACAAAAAACTTTTCATATGAAAGCTTATGAATCTTCAATTTCTTTGGAGAAATGCTTAGGTTAGTCCAGAATGGATACACTGAAGAAATGAGAGCTGCTAAAAAATAATTCTTTCTAATGGGAGTTGCTTTTATTTAAAATTTTCATTATTTACTTATAATTCACTATTTAATTGTTTTCCCAAAATAGAAATGCCATTGAAAATGTGTTTGGAAACATAAATTCTTTTGATAAATATGTTGAACTGAAATCAGCCCTTTAGACTTGTCCTCTACTGAGTATTGCATCTCTTCTGAATCATAGGATCTTGTATAAACTGCATTTCACTTTCCAGCTGAATGACAGGAGTCGTGCTGACAGAGGACAGAGGCACCACATTTCAAGTCCAGCCATAAGGATATCAAATACTACCCAAAAGAAACATGGGATTCCTCATTTTCAGCACATACATCTAGGTCTGTTCTTGTAGGTTTTTTCCAATGACTACCTACTGTAAAAATACAGAAATAGTATTTTGGCCAGACAGAGCAGCCTGCTCTGGGCTGTCTCAAAGCAGTACCTGGGGAATTTAGGAGCCTCATACTTTGTCTCAGTTCTGATGCAGGGATTAGATCTCTTAAAATTAGATATTTTATCAGCTCACCTGAGAAAGAATAGGAAATAAATAAATAAAATACCAGAAAAGGATGATTTATCTTATACTTAAATAGGTACCTCAGACATCTGGAGTTAGTGAATGTCCAGGGAAGCCTTTGCTATCTTTGTTGGCTGTCAGAGGAGTTCAGCCTGGATTTAAACAATTTTTAATCTTTCCAATTAGGCAAGACCACATTCGTCTATCTTAATATTCATTCAAACAATCACCACAAAGGGAAATGTTGAAAGAGGGTTTTTTGAAATAGTAGCAGTAGCAGTAGCAGTAGCAGCAGTAGTAGCAGCAGTAGCAGCAGTAGTAGCAGCAGCAGTAGCAGCAGTAGTAGCAGCAGTAGTAGCAGTAGTAGCAGTAGTAGCAGCAGTAGTAGCAGCAGTAGTAGCAGCAGTAGTAGCAGAAGTAGCAGCAGCAGCAGCAGTAGTAATTGTTGCTAGTTGTTACAGGCGCATTGTTAAAGGACATTACTGTCATAATTGCATACCAGCATTAATACCAAACTCCACGAAACATGAACAAAAAGCATCACTGCTGTGCCTAGGGCTAGAGAAAACACATACCTGTGGTACTGTTTGAAGAGTTCTGTGCTTTGCTTTTCAACATTGCTTGAATGAGGGTTTAGAAAATTTATTACACAAAGAATTGCAAGGTGATGAACCATTAAGACTAGCATTCAGTTAGAACCATGTTTTGATCAGAAATGTACAGCAGATCAGTGTGTCTTCAACACACAGCAGACACCCATGCCCAGCGCATGTAACTGAAGTGGAAAACCCGATACAAATTTTTCCATCCGTGATCTTAGTAGCTGGCTGGAAATTTGAGGTCTTGAAGGTTATTCCTGCTGGAGAAAGTTATTGATGCTACTCTGTCAACAAAGATTCTATTTTCTTCAAAAACATACAGTTTCAAGCAACAAGAGGCCATTTCCTTGTCAAAGCTATCAAACCTCTTTTCTCCGAATCCTTCAAAGGTTCTTTCAGGGTCCTTCTTGGGGCCAATGTTATTGTGAATAATCAGGATATCTTGGTGATTCCTCTGCAGGCTGTTTCTGAGCTGAGATTTGCAGCATGGTTTTTCTCTCTTGCATGCACATATTTGCACACATACATCCATTCATCCTGCTGGACAGTAAAAATCTCAGGGAAGCACAGCATTATTTTTTTTCCTGCCTGACATAAAGATCACAGAATATTCTTAGTGGGAAGAGACCCACAAGGATCATCAAGTCCAACTCTTAAGTGTTAAGCCCATCTGGGGATCAAAGCTACAACCTTAGTGTTATTTGTACTATGTTCTAACCAACTGAGCTAATGTCAGATATCTTAGACAAGTCTTTAGATTTGGAAAAAGATGTTATTTCAGTCGTCTGCATCCATAGAAGAACTTAGTGGAATTTAAACGAAAGGTAGCCCTATGAGGAACGATTGAGGGAGCTGGAGTTGTTTAGCCTAGAGAAAAGGAGACTCAGAGGTGACCTTATCACTCTCTACCACTTCCTGAAAGGTGGTTGTAGCCAGGTGGGGCTTGGTCTCTTTCTCCAGGCAGCAACTGACAGAACGAGAGGACACAGTCTTAAGCTGCCCCAAGGGAAATATAGGTTGGATATCAGGAAAAAGATTTTCATGGAAAGAATGGTTAAATACTGGAATTGTCTGCCCAGGGAGGTGGTGGAATCACCATCCCTGGATGTGTTTAAAAAAAGACTGGATGTGGCACTCGGTGCCATGGTTTAGTTAAGGTATTAGGGCATGGGTTGGACTTGATGATCTTAAGAAATCTTTTCCAACCTGGTGATTCTTGATTCTGTGATTCTGTAGTGAAGACTCTTTCAATGAGATTTTAGCCATTCTACAGCAATATTCAATATATTTCTTCATAGCAGTCTTCAGGGGCCATTCCAGTGGACTATATTTGCTCCTATATCATTCTCAGAAGACAAACTGCACCTTTGGGTGATGAATGCTTGCTTATTAGAGGGAAACAGTACTGTAAAACTCTAGCAGCTAGCTAGTTGCTTAAATATCACTTGGAGATGGGATTTTTCTAGATGAAAGACTGAGATTTTTGATGGATTATGTGTCCTTGGGAGGTTCAAATATATTGGTATGAGTTTCTAAACAACACAATAAAGATTAGAAATTATAAAGATCAAGGCTCACATCGGAAACTTTGTATTTCAAGCTACGGAACACACAGTATCAATTTGCTACAGTTAAATTCACTCAGTAGGTATCAATACAAGTCTCAGAGCACTTAAAACAAGAGAAAAAGCATCCTTCTGTAGGCAAGTGAATTACAAGTATAATCTAACCAAACTCATTATTTTGCAACCAAACCAGACAAATTAAAAGAGAAAAACAACCTCCTGGTGTTTATGCACATGATTTTATGTCCAAATGGCCAGTCCTTAGAGCATTGTAAAAGTGATGTAGAATAAAAAAAAAAAAATGCATTGCTACAAGAAGTTTAATTTTTGCTGACTTTTTAAAATTAGATTGTGTTTCTAATTCAGGCTTATTCTTTACTGACGACAGAATTTTTGCAAGCCCAAAGTTACTTACAGCCTTCTGGAAAACTTTGTTTTCTGATTCAGTTCAATTCTATTTTATACTAATCCTTATGTCACCCTCGTTTCATAATATTATGCAGCTACCACTGACAAATATATCTGTAGAATGCTATAGGGTACTAATCAAAAAACCCTCACAGGATTTTTCAGATATTCAGTATAATTTTTGATTTATGTAAAATTTTGGAGCAATGTGTTTCTGTTCAAGAACATTATCAATTTTCAGATATCTATTGATTTCTTTGCAACCTCTCCACAGTGGAGGATTTGATCTGTAAGACAGAAAATGTGGAGGACAAACAATGGTTAGGTATGCAGTGAGAAATAATGGTATAGAAAGACTCACTTTGGTTTAAATGATGACATTAGAGTTAGATCTTTCCAGAAAAAATCAAACTCTTGTCATTGGTTATACAAACCCAATATACATGCTAACAGTTCTTCACGTTAGCAAGACTGATGAGAAAAGAAAACTATTTCTTTTTCAGATATTTTTTGGGGAAGAGAGTTTGCATGACCAGTACATAACCAGGATGCATAGACATGCTTTGCCAGCAAATGACATTTCTGAGAGCAAAGACCCTGCAAAGAATGTCATATACCATGATATCATTAAACATATTTTCAGGTGACTTTATTCTCCCATGCAAAGGCTGATGCGTATCACAAGCAAAATTGTTTGCATAATGTGATTATAGTTGCGAGCACATTCATAATATGCCATACATTACAGAGCTTTACATACTTCATAATTTACCACACTGTGGTGTGTACTTCTGGCCAGTCTCAGCAGCCTCAGAGACCAAGATAAGGGAACTGGACCTCCAATCAAGTTTTTGAACCGTATTAGGGTGATGCATGTTGATAAAGGGAAGCTAATTTATGGGCAAGTGGTACCATCCAGTCTTGCAAGCGAAGGCAGATAAGAATCTTATCAGTCGCGTGATCAACCTCAGACTTCCTTGCACGATCACTCTTACTTGCTCTGTATTTTCCCAGCTGCCAAAGATATCACAGAATAGCTTGAGTAGCAATGAACTATTCCCAAATTGCTAGTGCCATAGCTGAATTGCAGAACTTGGGCTCCAAACTATTCACTCTAGAATATGTCTTGGATATTGTACTACTTTACTGATCAGAGAGGAAAATAAGAGGAGCTTTGATTAAAAGCTCAAGCCTTGAGCTTATTAAGTCTTTCCTTTCTGTTAATAATTATATTTTCAGTTATATCCTAGTAAAACAATTATATATACTGTGTATAACATTTTCTCTGTATAACACATAAACATATAAATACATAAATGTACTAAATTATAATTATGTATATATATAAATATCAGATTAAAAATTGAGTAATTTATGAAACCCAAACCCCAAATGGTTCATATTTCACTTAATGAGAAATTAATTTGCCTAGGTATTGTTTTGTTTGTCTTGCCAATAATCTGTTTGGTACCCAGTGTCGGTGCATCTGTTTTCTTGGAAAATTCTTTCTAGAAATCAATTTTACTTGCAGTTTTTTTGTTTTCTAGACATGTGGGCCTTACAGAAAAGTCATTAGCACTGTTGACAATATATTTTTGCCTCTCCTGTTGTCCTCTGCTCAGTAAACTGAGAGCTTGCTTTTAAGTTACTTGACGCTTACAGTAACATGAGACAATCAGCATCCATCCAGCAGCAGGACTTCAAAGAGAAATCACTATTTCCCCTGACAGTCCTGCCCCATGCACAGCAGCTCCTGGAAGCAGCTGTGTTGCTTTGAACTCAACTTTAACTTTACTTCAGAACCAACCTAGGGCTCTGAAATGGGATGTAAATTGGTGTAGCAAGGTGGTGTAACCCACTGGTGAGTGGGTGTTAGAGGGCCCCCTCTGTGCAGACCCATAGCATGTGTGAGTTACTTCAATCCCTGTTCACAGCTTTCTGTTTCTTAGTTTGCGCTAGGGGAACTTACGATTTTATTTCTGCCCATCCCCAGCTGAACCTCACTAAATTACTTACTGCAAACTGCTGGGCCACCTGGGGCTCAGATTTGGGGGACCCTGACTGATCAAATTAAAGTTCTTTGAGCAGAGGAAATGCACAGGTTTGAATACCAGTGCCAAGTAATTTCCTTCCTTGCGGTTTTCGCCATAGGTACTACTCCCCTGACCATCCGTGCTCTACATCTATTGATTTCTGCTCCTCTTGAGCTATATTTAGGATTAAACCAGCTCATTCCTTCTGAGAGGAGACTGGCTGTGGTTATATAGATTATTGCCTTGGGAACTGTAATGCAGTCTGTAAAACCTTACTTCAAGCACTTTGAACTGAGGAAACAGATGGGTGCCAAATGGCAAACAGAAGCGGTCTGGGTCAAGTGATGTGCTGGAGATTCGGCCAGTTCAGTTTCAGTGGGGACAGCCATGGACAGAGCCAATGCAGGCTTCCCATTGTCAGGACACCAAAGGTCCTTCCTCAAAGGGATGAGCTTTAGCAGCAGATATGTTCAGAATATACTGATAATTCATATGGAACCCATATCATTATGAAGAAGTGCCTCAGTTTCTCCTGTGAATGCCCTAGGTCCAAAATCTCCTGGCCAAGTGTGCCTGTTCCTTTCAAGGCAAAATCTTTTTAAAACATCCATGCGGAATATGGGGGGTGGGGGGCAAGGACAGACACAACTAGACTGATAAGTGTCAGTTGATAGGAGATCACGAGCAGAGAAGAAAAAAACACGCTTTAGTTTATTCTGAGGCCTATAATTAAATTATCTACGAGTGACACAAGGAGAATTTTCTGGCACATTCAGGCACACATTTTTAAACTGGGTATACTAGCCCAGAGTTCATGATCTTCTTATCAATTCCAACCTTGATCCTGAGTGCATATCTTCTTTACTAAATCTGAAAGTAGATAGCTATGATTTAGGTTACAATTTCCAGCAAAAAAATCTGTTCACCTGACTAAGCAGAATATATTTTTAATTGACTTCTTCACGGGCATAATATGATACACGAAGAAAGGTCTTTTCCTAGTGGAAAATTATATACATGTTTTGTATGCTTTAGATGCATAGCTCCTACTATCAGTTCCCACCAGTCCAGGAAGATGGAATCACCACATGGATCCTTAACAAAAAAGATAGTATTGCTGTCTGATTCAAGCCCCTCAGGATTTATTTGTGTAGGAGCTCCAAATGCTACTTAACACCTTCCAGAGGCCCCACTAAGATGATAAAGGACTGTTGTATAAATTAACTGAAAAAGAGAGAGACCTTTTCTTAACAAAAAAAATAAGGTATTAAAATTGAGAAACCTTAGAAAAATGAGTTAAATCTGTTTTTGTACTTCATCTGAAATGAGTACTAGCTTCCACAGAGAATTCAGTGGGAGAAAATGAACTTGCAGGAGGCATCAGAGGTGCATCTTCCTGGGGTTTGAGCTGCATCGGGGCAGCCCGAGGCGCCTGCCAGCAGCAAAGGAGGCGCCGGAGGGGCATTGCCAAGTTTGCAAAGCCTTCCAACCACATCAGCTCAGAGTATGGAGCCAGACAAATGACTGATACGCAATAAAAAATCATCTTTCAGCAAATTACTTTCAAGCAGCAAGACCCACAGGTTGCTGATAATTGAGAAATGGAGGTTAGCTGTTCAAAAGCAAAGCTGAGTCTGTGCAGTGTCTCGACTGCCGGTTCAGGGGGATCTGAACAGGGACACAAACAGAAATGTGTGTAAATAGCAAAAATAAAGAAAAGAGGCAGAAATCCCAGAACCGAGAGGATCTAGAAAACTAAGTGCAGGTCTACAGTACACATCGGATATTTGACTTGTTAAACATCAATTCACATTTATCTATACAGGGAAACCATTACTATTTCTCACATATGGACACAATCATACCTAGGCAAAGATCCCATGTGCAGAATGGAAATACATTTCATAAACCCTTTAGTTTGTGTTGCTTTCATTATTTATATGCCTTTCAAACAGATCTGGGTCATTCCTAAATGCACAATCTCTCTAATTTCTCCTGTTTAATATTTCTTGTAATGATGATCATAATTTCTATGTTTGCAGTATATTCCTGGGGTTTGAGACCCCCTAATGTGCCAGACAACAGCTTACCATGGAAGGTTGCAGAGCAGAGAAGATGAAGTGCTGCAGAGCAGCCTAATGGGATGCACCTACCATGCCCCAAAGGTCCTGTTCCACCTATGACCCAAAGAGACAAATTCAGTGCTGTCACATCAGGCAGCACAGCATAATCGAACACGGGGAAGCAGGAAACATTAGAAAGATTTGGTTAAGATGGTGCAGCTCCTGGGGGTTGACAGAACCTTGATTGCTTAAATGAAAAGAAATAAATTGCAGTCATGAAGAAGTAAATTGGTCTTCTAGTTTTGGTTGTTGCATAACTCAGCTGCAGGAGCAAAATGCCTACAATGGTGCAGCTACATCATTTTACACAGACTGAGGATCTGTCCATTTAGTATAATTTAGCAATTTTCCAACCCCTTATTCAGCAGAATGTAGTCTGAGATGACCTTTTGCACGAACCTCCAAAGGCCACAGAAACTGAATACTTCCAAGCTGACCATCTGACTTATCCTTGTGAAAAGTTACTCTGTATTAAAAGGTCAAAAGAAAAAGAAAAGAAAAGGCTCCTCAGCAGGGAGCTGCCCTTTGGGATGTTAGGTAATTTAAATTAACTGGCATCATGCTGAGTAGCTTACATTTCTATATCTGTATGTGAGTGGGAACAGCTAAGGTTAAAGGGTCAGCCTCTTCTTCAGCAGGAAGACATCCCTTTGCTGCTCCTACCTCAGCGAGCACAATGCTGAACACCAGCGATTTCTTTTGGGGTCTGTTCTTGCATTCTGCACATCACGGCAGAGGAACTGAAAATGTTAATGTGACAACAAAAGTAAAAATAGATCTCTCTTTTCCCTGACTGTTACTTTCCAGGGTCCGTTGTCAGAGTTGCTCAGCATCCTCATACTTCTACTCAGGACATAATGCCTAGCCCCTATAGGTAGGAGGATATTTTGTAGGACAGCTAGTATTAACTTCGGCAGCTACTTCAGTGGGGAAGTCTGTAGTAAATGGAAAAAATAGAAGCTATTAGGAGCTTGTTTAAACACATGACATCTGGCTATTAAATTAGGAAAATAAATTGTAAAAGTGAAATGAGCTATCTGCTAACAGCACAGGTGGAATTTAAATGGTCTTGTAGCCTTTCCTCACAGGTCTAGAAGTCAGGGTCCCCGGCACTGTATCAGGCTTTCTCTGTGACACTGAGTTTCTGCAGGTTCTGCCCATTATGAGTAAAATGGAAGGAGCAAAAATTTCGAATGATTTTGCAAAAACCCACTAATTTATTTTTTGGAAAGCACTTTGATGCTCATGTATAAAATCAGCATATTGCTTCAGAAGTGTAAGAAGCAGTTCCAGAGGTTTTGTTCTCATTCAGATGCAGTGGCAGGATTTTTGCATATCCTTTATCCTTACCTCTCTTCTTTCCCATGGGATAGGAGAGGAGAGCATTTGTATGAGTTTTTGAGTTTTGGGGGTTTGATTGCTTTTCATATATGAATGATGTGCCATACATTTCACTAAGGACAACAAAGCTATAAAAATCATCTCTCAGTTGGAAGGAAGGACAGGTTGATATTCCAAGCCAGAATCAGTGAAGTTTGTGATGAATAAATGAATTACCTATTCATTCACTGATTCATTGAAATTACCACTCAGAAACACAAAAATTATTAAAACATTTTGTACGGAACATGGCTGCTAGTGCAGTTCATGCATTAGCCACAGAATAACTCAGTAGCCTCCTTACATAGAGTTAGTAATTTTAAACATTTCTTTTAAAGGTCTCTCAAATTATTTTTTTTCAAAGCACTTCCGGAGACCACACAATGCAGTGTTGCAAATTAACATACTGTTCAGGTTTTTAAAGTTATTTTGTTCCACTTGGTGTTTCACACCACTTCGGAGGTGTACATTATCTCACTGCAACACAGTCCTGCCATGTCTCCTTGCATGATAAACTTCTTGCCAACTAAACCAACTAAATCAGTTAATGGATATATTACTGATAAGCTTATTAATAGAAGGCAGATCAAACTGATTCAGAGGC
This sequence comes from Cnemophilus loriae, assembly GCA_013397755.1. Lineage (NCBI taxonomy): Eukaryota > Metazoa > Chordata > Aves > Passeriformes > Corvidae > Cnemophilus > Cnemophilus loriae. The sequence goes on along the minus strand of VZTF01006238.1, from coordinate 957,279 downwards.
ATTAGCATATCTCTAAGCAGAAGATTGCATTAGAGACTAAGGGCAGGACTGTTTATTTTGCGTAATTGCTCTATCACCAAACTATTGACTAGCGCTGTTTTGTAACTCAAGAAATCTTCATATTATTCTTGCAAAACTGAAGGTGAAGAAGTGTACCATTGCCTTCAAAACACTATATACATTAGGATTCCAGCCAGTAACCAACTGCAAATGGAGCTGGGGGACAGAGAAGTGAAGTTTGAGGCACACAAGCAATTAAATTTATGCCACAGTTTTAAACATCTAAAGATGCTTGTGCCAATCAACTATGTCACCCTTATAGTCAATAACCTGAAGGGTGAGTCATCTCGCCTGTTTCTGGCATTTATTGTAAAGGTGAGGTGAATCACCCTCCAGATTGCCTGTTTCTTTATATCAGTGATTAGATGAGCCTTGATTGGCTAATTTACATGAGAGAAGCAGAAAAATTCTACCCTATGTAGAGGAAATTGCCTGCTAAAGGTGCTTCTTCCCCACAGTGAAGAGGTCTACACAGTTCTAGGGAGAGGCATCCCTAGGCTGACTTCCACCAGCAGTGGAGCCACATTGGAGAAGCCATGTCAGCACAGCTGCCGCTCAGTTGAGACACGATGGACAAGCAGATTGCTTCATCAGCGTGATGTCACTGTTATGCACTCTTGCTAGATTAGCAAAATGCATCCCCACACTTCAGTCATGTCTTCCCCTTACAGAATAGATGGAACCTAAATTTGTGACTCACCAGATCTACACAAGCCAGGGAGTGTGGAAATCTGTTTTATCTTCCAATTATCGTTATCGATTTCGGTCTTGTCAGACCATAACTTCTTTCCAAATCAAACTGTAGCTACTGAATTGGAAAACAGTCTACTTAACAAATTGTGCATAGGGATATCATTCCCACCAGGCTCTCCAACCACTGGGAGACAGAGCTGTCATTTTCCTGTGTGACAACCAGCCCTTGAGAGAGGTTCAACCCCCTGATGAATGTGTGTGGTGTCTTGGCCGAAGAAGGTGACTTATTTAATTTTTCTGTGATGCTAGTTCAGTTTACTTGAGGATTAAGATGAAGTCTGAAATGGGCAATACCTCAGTTCAAGAGATGCTATCACAGACTAATCAGCCACAACCAATTGACAGATGATTACACTGAAGTTCCTATCTTGATTTGTAGAAGAAAAGAGCTAAAATAAGATCCTGAAATGTGATAGCCAGACTGAGCTTACACATTGTCCTAACAGCCCATCCTAAACCATTAGCAGCTTTCATTTATGTGATCATCACATCATTGTGTTAAAATGCAATTAATCGACGTCTAACACCTTTTCATTTCTTTTTGTCTATTGTCTATTTTTTTTGTGACAGGAGGACAACACCTCCACTAGAAGTTTATCCAAAGTCTAGCATGATGGTACGCCTAAATTTCATCCATCCAGCCACTCCTAACTTTCATCCATCCAGATCTGTGTATTTTCTGTAATTGCCATGAATGCTGGCAGAGAAATCAGGTTGCAGAGCCCTTGCATTCACACTTTGGCCTGAAACTGTACATAAGGCAACCACTAACAAAGAGGTTTATTGTTTACCTCATCTTGCTGTCTCAACTACCTCTCCCTTGGGCTTTCACAGACAGATGGTTAATATGTATTTATTATTTTGCTATAAATCCCTCTTGCTTTTCTTGCCATTTTTCAAGTTAGTCCAGAAAACGCTTTGAAAAGATGGTTGAAATCTAAATGAATGTCCACACTGGAGGCAAATCTTCCATTTTTCTCTACTACCAGCTCTTAAAAGTTATTTAATTTATGCTGCTGTAAATAAGGAAAAGTCAATGAAATTTGCCTTCTCCAAAGCAAAAATGCTAGAAGACAGCCTTCCATTACAAAGTCTGCATGGGAAATTGAATAATCTGTTCACATAATCTGTGTCAATTGTGGAAAACTAACCAAGAAAAAGTACATATAATGATGAAAGATAATAGCTTCTTATCACTGATTCCAAATTTAGACAATTTTTATGCATTACTAGGAGTGCACGCAACTTTTCCATTTACTGTGAATGAATCCTGCAATACGAAAACTACATGTGCAAGTGGGGCACACATGTTACATAGCCACCTAAATTTATATATGTTTTTATACTCAACTAATTAAAAAATCTCAATCCCAGGACATAATAATTTCTTTAACCCTTTTCCATAACTTGTGGTATTAGCTGTGATATTCATTACATAGAGTGGAATTGCATGTACTTTAAATATATCACTGGCCGTGCAGCATCATAGGGGAATCAAATCCTATCTAGAACAGCAGACAGATTTCCACATACACTGAATTTGAAGTAATTAAATTTCCCAATAGAGAATCAAGCCTTCGAATACATTTTTAACTGATTTTTCCCTTTAATTTTATCTGCAATAGGCTTGATCCTTTCTGAACTTGACCACACACCTTAGTCTTGGGAAAATGGAATCACTGAACATATTTTGCATCCTTTTACTGCTCTTCTATACAGCTGTGCATACCAAAAGAAGTCTCAGTTCATTACAAGTTACATATATGAATTACATTTTCTGAGAGACAGAGAAGATACAGACAGTATGTGCTTGAATGTACATAGGACCTCATCTATAACAGGAGAGATATACAGACATACTCCAAAGGCTTTGCAGTTATGCTGACCTGCATGCAGATTTAAGATATGTTTGCTGAGGAACCAAAGCCAAATGTGTGTATGAGTTAAAGCTAATTTACACCCCACAAAAGATGGAGCCCCACAATCTCATGCAGAGATGTGCTGACCATGAAAAGCTTTCCTTGAATAGTGAATATTTTGGTACGTTCTTAGAGAAGAAGTGGTGGTATGTAGAGGAAATAAGTGTTCCTGCAATCTTCTGAGTATTCATCTATGCCTAAGGTCTCTGTTCTGCTCTTCCCAGAAGAGCTACACTGTTCCTGTATATCCATATTTAAAAAACACCAAACTCCCAAAACCTAAACATAGAGGATGAAAAGTGCACTAAATAAATTATTTTTAAAAGTGTCATAATTGGAAAATTATATTTTGAACAAAGTACGTTGGAGTTCAGGTGTGAAAGATATCCCAAGTGGCAGAATAAGTTGTAATATTCTTCCGCTCTTGTATCTATCGAAATGTCCCCCAGTCGTGCCAAGTTGGTTCAAATGCTTGTAGTGAGTGCTTCCACTGTCTTTCTCTTGTGTGTGTGACTGAATGTATGTGTGCATGTTTCACTGAACATATGTGGATTTGAGAGATCAGAGACACTTTTCCCCACTGTGCATTTGTGTGCCAATTACCTCAGCAAAAATTACAGGTAGGTAGGGATGATGAAAAGAGCAGGAGAATCAGAAGTGCAGTGGGAACATAGGTGTGTGTGGGTGTCTGAGCTCCAGCACAGATTTCCTTGTACCACTTCTGGGTGTCCCAGGGAACCATCAGCCTCAGTAGGAATTGCACACACACACAAACTGAGGTGAGCTCTGCAGGGGCCGTGTTCTGCCTGTTTGAGAAGATTAGAGGGTTTTGGCATAAAACGTAAGATTTGGCTTTTCTTTACAGAAGGTGAGTCAAATGGAAAAACTGAAAAGTGATAGTATTTTGAGAATTAAGACTTATCTTGGGAGTTGTGTCCTCAGCCAACAATCTTCCTGCAAAGCTGCTTCGAACTTTGCTGGTGTTGGTCACCATGTGCCATGTGTGCTGCTGCAGTAACAACAATTTAAAATTAAAAGTAGCTTGTTTGCCTGAAGCAGCAGCCAAAATAGCAATACAAGAGAAGACCTGATTTTTCCTGAAAACAGTTGGGGTATTCTGTAATCTACCCACCTGCACAGTTGTAATGATCTGATAAATGTGGGGAAACACGTCTGGATCTCAAACCACACACCTCAGCAGCACATTGCAAATTGAATTAGGTAAATGATAATTAGCTTAGGCAGATATTGTGGCTGGAGCTGAATGAGTGACTGACTGTATTCAGATGAAATAAAAGAAGCTCCACTCCCCTCTAAATTTCTCCTAGTGGTACTTATTTTCCTAATAAATGTGTAATGGAAATGTTGAGCCAGCAGGAAAAAAGGAAAAGAGGACTAAATGGAGAAAGTGAGTAGAAAGGAAAAGGAAACATAAATTTGGGAACCCTGAAGATGCAGATCTATGATTCAATTTTTGAATGCCTCTTGTGCATTATAACCTGAGGATATAATGCATTATTTCAGGATTTAATTAAGTTTAGAAATCCAGTGGATAGCTGGAAAAATTTTGTTGCAGATTTCACAAGTACAAAACTAAATCCATACCACATCTATACTCATGAAACCCAAAATAATGAGAATAGTTGCACAATTGTTAAGTGTAGCAGTATTTAAATTAAAATAATAATTATATTCCAGTTGCGTTGCTGATTTTCAAATAGGTTCTGTTTAGGAAGAAATTCTTTAATATTGTCTGCTATTCTCTTAGTAAGATGAGAAAGTGAAGTTCTACATATTATAATAATTTGGGCATCTATAACTCACAGAAACAAATATTTGCAGTTATAAATTCATTTAGTTTATCTGAGGCAAAAATCCAGAAAACTGTGAAACATCTTCTTGCTTAACATCTGTGCTGAGCAGTGCTGTGGAGTGTCGGGAGTACGGATGGATCAATTTGGGAACTTTATTGTATAGCCTGTGTAAGAAGGTAGGGCTCTACTGATATACGGCCTATGGCCTTCCATATCCATAGATCAGTCCTGAGTCTCAGGAGATTAATCCTGAGAAATGAACTAGAATGTTTCTTTTTGGTTCCCTTCAAGAGGGTTCCATTCTGTAATCTTTATCTACCATGGTAAATCCTTGTCTGATACTATTGTATCAGAGTATCTCAAATACGTTGCAGAATTTAATTTCCACAGCAGCCCACTAAGCAGGTAAGCATCACCTCTATTCTACAGAGGCATGGGATGATAAAATAAATTAATCTCATAAATATGAGTAAGAACTTGGAGATAAAACTGAGAGTAATTCTGGTTTCACTGTGCCCCAGTTTAGTGGTTTATTCTACCTATTTCATATGAGCTACCAAGAGCAGTGAGGTAAGAAATATTGTTTTACAAACCATAGTTTATTCCCAGACTATATAGGATAAAGCTAATAATTTTTACATTATTTTCTTACAAAGAAATGTCCCTATTCCCAAAAAATAGTATTTTGGAGAACTCCGTCCTTGAGTCAGAACCTCAGCCAGTGAAAGCTGGAATTAATGAGTTTGGGGTTTGTTGAGCTGGCCTCTCCTGACCAAAGAGAATTTCAGTGGAAAGCCCCAGCCAGCTCGACTTGGGTGGAACTGCTCTCTGTCAGGCACACCAGCTCTGACCCAGCCAGCATATCCTGGGTCACAGATGATTCCTTCCATCTTCCCATCTCAGATAGGGGGAAGCACGTTTTGAATCCTGTCGTTTCGGGTTTCTCTCCCAGTGATTATTTCACTGCCAAGATCCATCATTATGGTCCTTGATGGCACTAACACATTTGGAAATCTGAGCGGATTTAGTTCATATGAGTATGAGATTATTAGGGTTATTATTAAAGCACTTTTAAAAATTCAAATTGCATACAATGTAATATGATAAATTGAAATAATCTAGATGATAACTAGGCAAAAAATAAATAGCAAAGTACATAAATTTCCCAAAGGATTTGACACATAAAAAAATTAAGAGCATGAAAAGATACAAAAATAAATAATGATGTCCATAGTTTTGTACAAATACTAAGTATCTTTCAAATTTCTCCAGTCTTGCTTAAGCAAAGCAAGAAACTGTGCTCTCCTAAAACACTGCCATGACTTTACAAGACTTGTTTAGAAGTAGAAGTATTTCTTAATACTCTGAAGAACTCAAATCACAATTTATCATCAAAGCAGAATAAAAATTCTGTACCTAATGCCTTGATTTACTCCTAGAAAATTCTAATTTACTTCACTTAGCCAAGTAAGGGTAAAAAAAGCCTGAACTGGATGAACTAATTTACTTTGGGAAAAACTATCTGTTTAAATGGTCATCTTAGGCAAGACACAATTAGAACTACATTGGTCTTTTCTCTTTATTTCCAGTCTCCCATGAGTGTATTTATGAATCTCAAGAGGGATGCTTTTTGTCCTGTTAGCCTTAATTGCATTTTGTTTAGCTCAGTGTTTTAAACAAAAAGCTCTTCCCAGCATGGTTGAATTTATGGCTCTCAAGTTTCTGTAAGGATGCAAAGTTCTTGCTATAAGTTGGGTCTTTATATATGTGAACTTTTTTGGATCAGCTACATCTTTAACTGCAAATGGAAATCTGACCTTGCAACTAAGGGAAAAATAACAAAATGATCATTCCAAAAGAAGTAGGAAAGGTTTTAAAGATACAGAAATAGAATCCAAGCTTAAGTAACATTTTCTATCACTTTGATTTCGTGATTCAGCCTAAGTATGATTGATAAATTACGTAATAAAAAGCAGGACAACATCTGTTCTGCACTGTGGGAATAGGAGGGAATTTGGACATTCGAGAATTTGTTATGCAGACATTACGTTCTATATGGGAACATATGAAGAGTGTTTACAGTAAAAATAACTTCTGGTGCCTACTTGTATTTCTTTTTAAATGTGCACATATGCCTTTCGATCTTAGTACACAAACACTATAACTTTTATTCTAGATTTAGTTTTGAAATTAGACTAAAATAAATGGATGGCGTAATAAAAAATGACCCATATGCATGCTTTTATTTATTGAATACTTTCATGTATCCTGTTTAATGAAACAGCTTTTGCATATTCTCACTGTACCTCCCTGATTAAAAACTCAGGCTTCCTCCACTTAATTCAGATAATATATGTGAGAAATATGTCCCAGCCTGGCACTGGTTTTTAAAGCTTTCCAACCTTGTATTCATTGCAAGTTAGTTAACCACTAATTATTGCTACTAATAAAATTGCACGGTACATTGATTTATAAGTAGGGATTGCTTAATTCAAGATCAAAGCCAAACCTTTTTATTCATATCTTAAGAGATGAAGGATGTAATTGAGTTCATATATGGGCTGTTAAGTAACTTGGATATTTACCTCATACCTAGAACTGCTTCCTGAGCTGGTGTGCTGGCCCTTTAATCCAGGGTATGAGTTCAAACAGTAACACTACTGAAAGGGAGCTGTAAAGAGAGATAGATTAGGAATCCCTGCATCCTGATTACCCAAGATAAGAAGGTACTTGGGAGTGGAAGAAAAGGTGGTGAGAGCTAAATTAGCCTTCTTTGAGATAAAAAGTTTATTTCCTTAAGAGAAGAGCCCAGTTAAGACGCTGTCTCTTTTAAATCTAAATGCTCACAGTAAAGGCAGCAGACAACTTTTACGTTTACTGGAGATAATATTTATGGTTCTGGTGGTTGCCTCTGCAGAGGGGATGGTAGTGAGCAGGCAGTGGTATATACAAACACCTTAAGAGATAAACATCTGCAGAAGAATGCAGGCCCCCTGTAAAGCATTGGGTACTGAAACAGAGAAAGAAATTGAATTAATATATGCAAAGATCTGCTTCTACTGTGAAGCTAAAAATATGCAGGATTTTCTTATGGAGCTCCAGAAATCATTATAGATGATCAGAGCAGTAACTCAGAGAAATGCCAATTACTGACTTCCCAGATTGCTCAGAATAAGTGATCAAGTGCATGTTGCAGCTGATAGATCTGCACAAAAACATTTTGCACACATGCTGCAGAATTCAGACCCTGAATATTGAAACCTATTTGTAAATAATTTGTTCTGATTTAAACAATGTGTTTGTCTTTGGAAGCAGCTGGTGTTTAACTGTTATACTGATTTTAACGTTGAGAAAGTAAACAATTTATGATTGATGTTAGCAGTAGTTCACTGTGCAGCCTCATGCATGATTAAAAAGCCTTTCATATTATGGTATGTCTTCATACACAGCACAGGAAAAGAAAAGGCAAGGAGACTTGAAAGTATTTGTGTCAGATAGGATTTTTCTTTGGACATTGCACTTTCTCCCTGGTCTGAAATGCCTTCTTACAGATGAGGCTGGTGGGCAGACCAAGGTGGGATACCAGGAACAACACAAGGCATTTATGCAAACTTGCTTTCATTCAGAAATTACTTGAGCCTTACGCAATCAAATAGTGGAAACTGGTTTCAAACACTGTTGCATCCTGTCCCCTCTCTTGCTTCCTGCTACTCCAGCTACTCCTGTCTCCAGCTACTCCAGAGTCCCAAAAGCCTTGCCCATTCCACTTTTCTCCAGTCCTTCCAACAGGGCCTGACCAGAATCTGATTCTGGGAGCATCCTGGGGTGCAGCTGGCTCCCTTCTGCACTGAGAGTCTGGCTACAGGTGCCTGGGGTGCCTGGGGAGCTCTCACCACGGGCTAGGCCTTGGCTGAGGTGTTGGCTTCAATGCTTCTCTGTCCTTTGTTCATTGAATTAATTCGTGGGCTTTTTCACCTAGTTCAGAGGCAACTGTATTGCTCAGACCTATAGCTTAAGCAATGTGCTCACAAGCTTACTTTCAAAGTCATGGAGACAGTTGAAGAGCTTAATTTATAAACAAAATCATAAGAAAAGCCCTATAAATTTCTTTATATTTGATTTAAAAAAATACCCTGATCCAGGCTGAAACTCAACTTTTTCACATTCCATTTTAGTCTTGCCTGGGATGCTGTTTGCCTTGCAAGCACCCTGGTGTAGCTCCATGGGCGTCTGCCTGAATAGAGACTTCAGCCTGTGCCCTGTCATGTTTCAGAACATAATTTTTTCGATCATCTAATTAAGCAAACTGGTTCATTACAAGCAATGCTAAGGTGTTAATTCAATTCCTGCCTCTGATTTTTTTTTTTTTCAAGGTTGTTTACCTGTGAAGCCATGTGTAACTAAAGAAAATCCCCACAGCAAGTGGTAGAAGATTGAGAGAGAAGAGGCCTCACTACTGCATTTCTTTAAGCTTTAGTCCAAAATCTCCAAGCCCCCAAGGTTTAATTATCGTGTGCAGCCTAGTGTTGAATAGGAAAAAGGGACTGTAGCACGAAGGAAAGATTTTCACACTGATACTCACAAAAGAACAGGAGCATTAAATGAAAAAAAAAATGTTCTAAGGTTCTCAGTGCATTTGAAGTGAATAAAAGGGAAATAACTGTCAGGGACCGAGCAAATTATGAGAGGAATTATAAACATTGAGTGTTTATACATCTCTCCAACAAGAAATGCATCTTTTGGCTTACTGCAGCAGAATAAATAAGCCAGAAGTGTAGAAGTTAGAGTTTTTCAAGTTTTCTTAGGCCTTTTCTTTATCTTATTTCAAATTAGGTTACTGGCTTAAAAGAACTCAAAAGGTGAAAAAGACCTCACAGTATTATTCACTTTAGCACATATGTGACCTGAAGAGGATTAAAGGTTTGTTCAATCTCTATTCATAGTATTCTTACAGAATTTTCAAAGGACCTTTTAAACAAAGGTTGCCAAACAAAGCACTTCTTTTGTTGCGACTTAGCTGAGGCCTATTGTCAATTAATAAGCAGGCTTTCACTTCAGTGTAATTGGGGCTTTCAATTCCAATTACTCTGCATACATATAGAAAATGTGAATGCAATATTAATAGCAAAGCAAATTTGTGCATATGTGTGTGTGTATACATAGATACATATGTACACATCCTCCACAAACGTGTCTCCATGTAACACCAGACAATACCCTGTTACAGTGGGTGCTGTGTTCCACCACAGAGTTGGCTGCATTTTAATTGTACCCTTAGTCTGTATCTCTAGAAAACGCTTTGATGTTTTCAAATTTGATGTTACAAATAGCCTGAGTAGATAATAATTATAGTTAAAGGAGGAGTAGGTACTATGGTTACGATTATTCCAGCCACCAATATATATTTTGATATTTTTAATTAATTTTATTTTCTAGACTGAAATTTTATTGCAGTTTGAGTTTTTGGAAAAGTTTGAATAAAGGATGTTCCACTCCATTTTGGTGAACTGAAAATTAATATTTACTGTCTTTCCAGCCTTTTCTTTAATGAGCACGTCTTGAACTGGAGTAGCTGATAATAAATACCATTTACAATAATAAAACTATTGTCTTTTAGAGTAGGAAGGAAATTTCATTTTGAGATGAACACATTATGAGATTTTGAAAAATTATGTATTGTACTTATGCATTGCCATCTCACCAGACACCTGGAATTCAACATAAACACACTTATTTTATGCAGTCACACGTGCATGTCTATATATAGAAAGAATACATACATATGTGTACATATATATATATATCTGCATGTGCACTATTGTATGTGGAGATAAATAGATGGTGAAATAGATGTGGGTGTATAGATCAATACACTCACAGGGATTCTTGTGGGATTTTGACCCCCTTAAATAGAAGTGATTCATTATTGGAGCAAATACATGTGACACAAAAGGATTATATTCTTATTTGCATAATTAATCTAAAGCAAAGCACTTAGTGGAAGCAGAATGAACTGACTGCTGATGGAAGCAAAATTGCCATGTGTGAGTGTGTGAGACTGACCCAAGCTCCAGCCTCAGCCATAAAGGAGGGAGGGCTCCTTATCTACCAGATGTGGTAAAAGATAGGGCGGCAATTCTTCAGCGTTTACAAGAACCAAGCCAGTGTCCTGCAGATACTTGGAAGCATCAGAGTCTTAGGGCGGGTGAGCTGTGGAGGGCTCAGTGCAGACCTGGCCTCAGTCTGGGTGGAGAGGCTGCAAATTTTCTTGGCTATGACCACATCATATGGCACCTGATCAGCCTTTTCTGCAGAGAGAGGAAACTTTCTCATCATGCGCCTTTTTTCCTCTTCAGAAAATCTCCCTCTGAAAGTTAATGCTGGAGGAAATCTTTTCCCTTTCTCATTCTAGACTCCATAGCACAGATTTCATCTTTCAGTTTTTAGCCAACTATTTCTAATCTGTGGACCTGAATCCTTATTTTTATCCCTAATTTTAATTCCCAGGTTATTGTGAACTAGAAGGATTCACAAATCTTTGGAGGGCAAACTCATTACAGACACCTTTACTCTTTCCTTCCTTCTTTAAAATCTCTAAGAAGACATGTATATTCCTGGAATTGCTGTATCTGGGTAGATATAGACACTTTTATGCACATATATGCACTTTACAGATATGTGTGTGTGTGTGTAATCCCTGTTATACGTGCATAGATATCCAGTGTGATAATGTGGGTTATTTTCAGAAGTCAATGACTTGATGACATAAACCCAGAATATAAGTGTCATATACAGCCCTTATATCTGAAGGGAGATGTTTATATTTGAATGCTGCACACAGATGGAAACTACGTGAACGGTGTCCTGTGTTTATATAGTTTGCCTAGAGGATTTCTTAACATTTAAATGAAACACCAGTATATAATTCTTTTCGACTTCTTTGGTATGATGCAGGCCTTGTAAAATGTAGCTCTCTAGATGTAATGCAACATTGCCCTGAAGATTTTGAACCCATTAGAAGAACACTATTTTTGGATAATACTCTTGCCGAACATACTGAAGTTTCCAAACTGAGTATAAATCTGACAAAAGTCCTTAATGCAAGTTTGTATGCAAGCTCTCCCAAGAGATCACAAACTTCCATAAAAATTCACCTTTCCATAAAAAATTTGTTTGGTTTTGATAATATTGAAATTCAAATATATTTTCTACCTTGAGGATGGACTGACTTTCCACTAGGTCTGAACAGGTCCTGGTGTTAGGACTGCCCCTGACAAATACCAGTAGCAGTAAGAAATATGAGTTCGTTTCCATTAAAATGTGACAAGATATTCTGGACATAGCTCCCATATTAGAGCCAGAATTTAAATAGTTCCTACTCAAGAATTCATAATACAACAAGTAGTAGCAATAGTCTATAGCGACTCTTTAAGATAATATAATGGCTGGAGTTAAAAATATATCAGCTTTTGGGCCACTGAGAGTGTGTACTTGTGTTTGTGCTGTATGGACTTGGAATAATCCCTTCTGACAGGAGATAAAAAATATAAGTGCTGAAAGTTATTTTCCCCCATGTGGTGTCTACAGATCTTGCCCAAGAATGCCAGATGAAGCTTCTAAAAGTTACAAATGTGATATAGTGCATGACATTTAAGCTAAAAACCTAAAAAATTAGGTTAATTACTTCTACTGTGTGCGAAAAAAATGTGCAAGATGAGCTGATTTTTTTATGGAATACGTATCTGTAAAAGAGGCACTTCCTTAGTGCTGTGTAATATTTTTCAATATGATCTAAAGCAAGTTGTTTCAATGAGTCTGTAGTCATATAAATCAGCTATGTCTAATAACCTGCAGAAAGAGAGATTTCTATTTATACAACTTGTAAGGATGTGTGAGCTGTGAAGAACTGCAACACAGACCAGGGAGAGGTCCAGTTAGCCCAATATGCTCCATGCAGAAGCCCAAAAGAAATAGCATTTAAAAAAGACGAGCTGTGGACTGATTCTTAGTGCACTAGATTTCGAGTCAGCATCTTCAGAAACTAGAAGTTTGAAATAGAAGCTATGTCTAGAGCTTGATTTAAGAAGTTTATGCAAGAGCTATCTTCTGTGACATTTTCTTGCCTTTTTCCCCTCTGTACTTCTGAACCCTGCAACATCATGCCACTGTGAGTTCCATAACTCCATGCATTTGCTGTTCTTTGCTTTGTTTTCCGCCTGCCACCTGGGAATGCCTTAGTTTCTCTTGCCACTGCTCTCCAGTCATATCCTTCACACCTTCAGGATTTTATTTAGCAATAATGTGTCCCAGTCACCTCTTTTCTCCACCTTCTAGCTTTTTCCCATACCAAAATCACTGCATATTTTTAATATTTTTTTTTGCTTTTCCAGTTGCTCCAATATCCTTTTGAAAGAAGATGACTGGAAATACACACAGTGTGTGAGACATTGGCAAAACAGTGCATAATGATGATTTCTGTTTTCTCTTTCTTTAAATGGTCAGGTTTGTGTTTGCCTTTTGGCTACAGCTGAACACGGAGTCAGTGCTTTCAAAAGTTTATGCATCCCTGCTCTAGGCTAATTTATAGCACTCGTTGTACTACTGTAAGTGAGGTTATTCCCTTCTCCACCATACATGTATGTATTCATCTGCTATTTTGTTATTTAACCAAGTGTGGGTTTATTTGCTTTGTTTTGTTTTTTAACTGGAACTATTTACAATCAGGTTTATGTTTGACCCTTCCAAGTCAGTTTACAGAATTTACAGTTTTATTAGCTCCCTGTATGCTGCCTTTTCCACATAATTTACAAGTACATTGAATGGTGTAGATCACATCAAAGATGTAATTTCTGAAAATGTAAAGCAAGTGTTCAAGGAGAATCTATCTCTTCTATGATTTTTCTTCTCTGTTGTAGTTAAAAGATAGAAAAGTCAAAGATACACTTTAGCAAGTCTGTTGTTCTTTGAGAATGTAATCCTACAGAATATGAAAAGAAAACAGTGCTTTGAAGTTCTAAATACAAAAATGTGGCTATGCAGTGTATCTTTAGTCTGTTTTCTGGGAAAAACAACAAACTTTGAGACAACTGTCTCTGTTCATTGGGACATACTTATGGAGTTAGTTGTTGCAATATTTTTGTGTGCATTACGTATAATAGATACAGTTTACAGTGCACAGGAGGATTCATCTGCCAATATGAGCTATCTAAATTTTGAACTAAGGCAGCAGTTTTCCTACTCATGTTTAGTCACTTCAAACTCAGATGTATATCTAAGTCCTTCAGAGACGTTCTGTCTTTATTTGGAGAACACAAGCACATCTAAAGGTTGTTTCAGCCCATCCTAAAACAGGTGTCCCAGAATAGCAGGATGAGTCACCGTCTGGAATAACGCCCATCTTATTTCATTGACTACAGAGTGCACGTAAACAACCACCTAGGCTAGACACCTAACTTTTAAATGATTACAGATAATCGAGATTAATTTTACCGCACATAATTAATTTAATCCCCATTGCAGCTACAGACTGAATTTTTGCGAGCACAAGGAGGTAAGTTGGTGGCTATTTGGTAAAAAGACATCTGCAGAATTTATTTTATCAGATAGAGCCATTTCCTCTGAAAAGTTTTCCAACAAGTTCTGGATCTTAAATTCTTGCATACGTGGAAAAGTAAGCACTCTTGACAACTTTTCCATGTAACTGGAAATGATGCCAGTTTAATTAGGCTGATGAATTCCATGTGGAAATTCTTACTTTAGAATTAGAAGGGATTTTTAGCTTCAACTATTTCCAGACAAACACTGCTGAACTTTAAAGAAACATAAAGAAAACACCCTTAAGCAAACGTGTCACCTTTTACAACTTAGTGAATATGTTTGCTGATACAACTCGAACATTTGATTTATTGTCTTATTTTAGACAGCCACTCTCACCAAAATAAGTGTAAAGGGACATAGAAGTGTAGCACCATAAACAAGCACAAAAAATTAACGGTTTTTTGTGAACTCGATAAAAAGTCTATGTTTTTCCTTCTTTTTTTTTTTTTTTATATGAATCAGAGCGCTTCACAATAAAACATCGGTTGTGAATTTTTGACTTTTGGATGATTGATTTAACCCTTCTAGCAACTAACTTACAATCTTATTTTACCTTGGCGTGTTCCTTTTAACCTTTAGCAATATGGAGTATAAATTTTACCTCTTATTTAATAAATTTGTCTCCCCACTAGAAGTGGGAAGTAGTGGCAGTTAACGTAGCAAGCAATGAGCCTGCCAATTTACTTGCTGCTCTGCCATTAGGCTCTGGTACTCCAAATTATTTAGGAATATAAACATCTTCCATTTCATGAGATGTATTTCAATGGCCAGATGTGGGGGAAAAAATTAAGAGAAACAGAGAAAAGAGATGGATATCACTACTGCCTCAAGTCTTCTGTCTATGCAAACAACCTTCCAGCATTTTACAGCATGTCAGCATGGAGTCAAAGTCAATTTTTCCAATCTGCTCTTGTGATTTGTGTTAGAGATCAGTGCCAGCATACACATGCTTTTCAAACAGGCTTCTATAGGTTAAAGAAGGTACTTCTAAGTTGGTGCTGGTTGTTTTTCTTTCCTGTAGCTGCCTTTCAGTTAATAATAACAGTTAAAAAAAGAAAGCGACTGACAAACCAAATATTTCACATACTAAAAAGCCAGAAGTGCAGATACCTGCAAAATGGTAATAATACCCGTTCCTGTCAGTGGAATAAGCTTTTCAAGTGGAGAGGGATGGTGTCCAAGCTGGCAATGGGTCTGGTAGATGGAGGCAAGGACAGCAGCAGCCGTTCCCATTTCACTTTTCTGTGCTCTCGGGGGCTGCTTGCAGCCCTTGCAGGGGTCTGGGAAGTTCAGGGCAATAGGCTTGGGGCAAAGACTGGACAAATTGTTTATTAACTGCAGCTTCAGAAGAGATCTTCAGGGCCCCATCAGAAGAGTCAGCATCAAGGGCAAGCTACATATCACCTCTAAAACATTGCAGATGATTCTCTGAGAGCTCAGAAAGAGAAAAGCTCTACTTTCAGTGAAATTCCTCCCTGCCTCTGCTTCTCCTGCTACAGCATCTGGCCAAACTTGTACTGCAGAAACAAGCCAGCTGGAGTGACTGCCATCATAAATTGTTATGGATGCTGTGTTTGGTTTTTTGAGAAAAATCAATCTACGTATATATTATTTCTCATGAAGTCAACTCATAAATGATAGGAGGGAACACCAGAATGATATAGATGAAGCCAACTGGCCAGCTTCCCTGGAAAATGTCAACTCTATAGCCTTCTATCTGCTTTATTACACTCAAAGGAAGGATTTATGCCTGTTAAAAGGCAATCATATTAGCATGCAAGTGATCTGAGATGCCAGTATAGCATCAGACAGTCATGTGAGCAGTCTCCCCATGCACTAATGTACAAATTCCAGGAGGAAATGGATTCCAGGAGGCTAAATTCTGTCCTTGGTGGTTTGCAGGAATTATCCCCTGTCAAGCAGTCATTTGTTTAATTCTTTCATTAGATAATGTGTCACTTCATTGAATCACTTTCCTTGTCTTCCATGTAACCTTCCCCTGTGTAAGCCAAATTCCTGACTCATCATTTGTTGTGGATGTAGAGGTCCATGTCTTTAGCCAATAAAATGGTATTGTTCTTTATACTGAAGCATTAGCCTGCTTCCTGAGGTTTACTGCTTGTCCATTGGCTACCAAGCATAGTCCATTTTAGTGCTCTATATGTCACTATTTTATTATTATTCTATTCTATTTAGTTTGCCTACTTTCATTCTATAGGCACCATCTTATTTATTGTCTTCCATTAATTTACTGCTTTGAATCTGTCAGTAAAATAATTTGCTTTTACTCTTCGACCTCTCCCAAATGGATGAAGAAAATCTACTCTTTTTCAGTAATTTCTAAGCCACATAGGAAAGATGGTAAGAGTTCAGTGTCTCCTTTCCACTCTTTTTATTGCTCAGAAGCATCAATGACTGCAAAACAGTCCTGCAAGACCCATTCCAGCAATTATCAGCAGGCTGAAGAAGCCCTAATGAAAGACCAGGGATGGAATTTTTTAAGAGCAACAGAAGAGTATGGATGGAGAAAGTCCCTGGGAGATTTTATGGCTTGAACATGATATTGATGGAATAGGAGAGAGAAGGCTGAGGATGATGCTGAGCCACAGGGATGGGGTGGAATGGGCAAAAGTAAAGCCTCTTCCTTCCTTTTTCTCTTTTCCTTCTGCTCCCTGTGGTGCCTCTTACACCCACAAATAAATAAAATATCATCAAAAATCTAAATTGAAGTAACTGGAATGGGTGTAAATGTATTTAGAAATCTGGATGCTTTCTAGGGTGAAAAAATTTGGTTATGACGACAGCCTGTCAAATCTTCAGGAACCAGTACCTAGAAAAGGTGAGGCATCTGGTTTAAAACAAAGAAGAGTAATCAAGATGTTCTGATTTTAAAGCCTTATATCTTTGTTTTACCTAGAAGTCATAATATTTTTTCTCTAACATTGTAGTTAATTCAATAATATAATAAAAAAATGTAAAGTAGTTTTTTTTCCACCCAAATTTGAATTCTACCTCAGTTTAAGGAAACAAGTAAATTTAAATTCTAAATGTTTATTCAAAATTAAAATTTCACCCTGAAAAGAAATAAACTACAGAAAGCCTCTAGGTGCTCCATTATTTTTAACAAATTCGATATGGAAAGCACTCAGATAACACTGTTTTGAACAACACTATGAAATGAAAAAGGATAATAGAAAAAAACAGCGAGAAAGAGCCTTTTTACTTTCCCTTGTTACAGAAGCAAATGGGCATTCAACTAAAACTTAAAGGTGACATATCCAAAATAGATGAAAGAATCATTTCTCCTCTTGACAAAAAACACTTAAGACTAAGGCCTTGGGACATTTTCTATATCAATCTGAAAACTGATTGAGAAAAAGCCACATAAAAGATCTGCCTGGAGAGTTTGATTCATTCTGAGCATGAGCAGCAAGAAATTACCAGTATCACCACTTATGACTGAAGTGTTATCTGATGAAGTCAATCCCCTAAGTGGTTGCTCACATTGGAGATTCCTTCGAATGGATAAGAGAATAACAAATATGAGATCTTTCCTGACACGCTCTTTTTTTAAAAATAGTAAAAGCAATGGAATTTGTGTGGCTGACTCCCAAGTTAGTTTGGAAAGCCTTGATTAGTGGATATAAAAATATTATTTTCCAAAGTAGGAAGAACATCAGTTGTTCAGCATTAAGAGAAAATCACATTTTCTGTGCTTCTTTGTCACTGCTATATCAAAATCCAAGCTTATTGGAAGTGTTTCACTCCAGCTGTTTATAATGAATGGAGACAGAATATGTGTATCTTGCAAAACTGTCGGTGAATTGCCATGGGTTCATTTTCAAAGAATCCATCAAACCATTAGGTATGGAGCAAAAATGCTGTCAACTGCTATCGGAGTTGGAGAAATATATTGAAGGGCAGAGTTTTCGAACAGCAGAAACCATGCAGTACATAGTGTGATGTAAAGAAAATAATTTATTGCATTCCAGGTAGCAGCCATGTGCACCTATCTCCAGGGCTCCTAAGACACAGCCCAACAGCTCCCAAACATCCTGATGCAACGAGTGCAGAAAAATCAGACACTGTTGGTAGAAATTCACCACAGGAAAAATGTCCCACAGGAACCCTCTGGTGCATAGCCTCTTCTTACTTTCTTTCCCTCAAGGTTTATATTTTGTTTACACAGGCTGGGGACCAAAGAGGATTTTTATGCCCCCCTACTTTTAACTGTGTGGAAATTAGACATCTAATTTCATGCTTTGTGGTCAAAGGAGACCAGCATCACTAGAGCATAGTTTATCCCATCTGTCTCTGACATATCTCTTTGGATGGGACAAATACCCCTTTGTAAGTACTGTGTCTGCTCATTAATTATCGAGGGAGCCTCCATGAGTAATTTAGACTAGACTTATCACTTTTACAAGCTAGGTGAGATGGATGGAACTCTAGCTTCAGTGATCAAGACACAGTTCCATGTGCAAGCTTTCTATTAGTACCAGGATTTCCAGGAGTCCTTCTGTGCCAGCCAAGAGGGTGCACATTATGAGCATTCAGCCACTTTGGGTACCAATAGGCAAGAATAGAAAAGAGAGCTAATAAAAGTATTCTGAGAGATTATAAATAAATCACACTCCAGAGGGTCAGATAAAGCTGAGCAAAGAGAAATATTTTCATAGAGGTACTAGAATGCTATTCAGTTTTCTAGAACTGCCAGATTAAAATGAGGCTTTAAGAGTCTTGCTGTGTATCACTTTGAACTTTATGGAACTACAGATTCACTATATTAGCATTGCTCTAAATAAGCTCGTGAACATTTTTGCCATTAGGACATTTACACGTTTCTTTTCCGTGGAGACAAATGTATGTGTAGGCAAAAAGTTCACATTTTCTGATGAGGAGAGTGAAAATAAAACCCTGCCAATATTTCATAACAAAATTTCATAAGGAAGATTCTTGATCTTTTTTCCTAACCTTGATTCAGAATGACCCTTCTGTACTTCAGGAAATCTATTTGCACTCTAAAGAAGAGCGTTTGGAATCTTATTTCCGAATGTCTGATGAGTTTTGTTACGAGTCCATTATTTGACAATTCTAAGCTGAAACTTAGGAATACGTGTTCAGTGAGAAATCTATGCTCTTTGACTTCTCATGCCTGCTCAGAATTCAGAAAGCAATTGAGAAGTGTCGGATGACTTCCTGCAAGGGGGAAGATCCAATTTTAGAGCAGAGTGTCTTAGTATGTTACAGCAGGGTCAGAATCACTCATTATGATGAAGGCCTCATTACACTGCATGCTACAATAGGAGAAGGCAGTCCCTACACAGATAAATTACGTGTGAGACAATCGCTGGTTCCCCCGCCATTTAGACATAGGATGCAGGGGAAAACCTGTCTGCTCCAGGTCACACCAGAAATGTGTGGCATACCTGGAGCAACACTCTGGTGCTTCAATCACACGATCAGTTTTGGGGTTATGTTGAGTGTAAACAGTAGAATTTGGACTTAAATACTATCATTATGTTTTAAGTTGCTTGTTGTGTTTGTTTGCACAGCCAGAAGCAGTTACTTATAACAAGGTCCAGTTCCTTGGACCACTGTGAGGAAAAACTTCTGAACTCATGGTTAAATGCAAAATGCCAGATGAGGTAATTTCTAGATGCTTTCCACCACCTGATAACAAGTCTATAGCGATACATGCTTTCAGAAAGCTCAGGCTCATTTCTGGTAGTTCCCTGCTTTACAAATAGTTTCCTGCTGATAACTTAGATGCTGACTCAGGGTACCAGAGGGTTTTCTACCACTTCTGGTAGAGACATATACATATATACATGTATATGTTTGCAAATGAATTATATAGTTAGGGTTATGGTTATATAGAGAGAGCTATATGCATACATATATATATTTAGCAAACATATTTTTCAAGTCCTATAATAGCCTAGGAAAGATCTCTGGATAGATTTTTCCCATTAAAAAAAAAGTGGTGCTTGGCAGTACTGGGTGTGGGAAACCACATCTTAGCTCGAAATCCAAAATGCTGACCTGACACCATTAGGGCATAGCTTGTACTTGGTTCCTGGTTGCTTTCACATGCAGATTTTAACTCTATCCCTCCTGACATCACGCTGGAACATAACCTGACTTGTTTACTTGAGGCCAGGTTTCTCCTTCCTGACCCACATTGTTACAGCTGGGCAAAGCCCTTAACTTTAAACACATGCTGGAAACTCAAGCTTGTGTCTCAAGTTCACCACATGCTTATGTGGATCTTCAAATAGGCCACTGAGAAATGTCTCAGTCTGTGGTTTTTTATATTTTTAGATCTTTCTGGCTTTTAACATGGACTTTTTAACATGGAGGATTGGGCAACTCACCAACAGTGAGGTAAGCTTTACCTGGCAGTAGAATACCCCACTCAGGTGAAACTTCAAATGAGTGCAGTATTTACATGACAAAGGTGTAAATTCATCATATGTAAATACATTGGAAGTAGATTTATCAAAGCCGCTAATATTGCAGCAGCAGCAGGATTTTTCTACGGGATTTTGAAGGTCCTTTGGGATCCTAAACATGCCTCAGAAGCCCACATTTTGGCTTCATTGTAGTCTGCAGTCAGACAAGTTAGTGAAAGCTTTCCAAGGTGTATTCATCCCATCTCAGCTGTATTTCTGGCTGCTCTGTGAGGCATTGCTGCAGAGAGCTTGCTGAACCAGCTGCTAAGGAGGAGTTCAACATTTGCCTTCATCCTTGTGTCATATTCAAAGTGGTATTATGGTTCCCCTCACCTTTAGGAAGGTTAACACTCCTGCAAGAAGCTTAGATAATAATAATTAAAAAATTAGATTCAGAAACTATTCCCTAATGTATCTTGTATTTTCAAACCACTGTCCAAATTAATCCACACAATTTTCCTCTCAAGTGCAAATATGCTATTAGCAACCCCACATGATTTTAACACCTGAACTGTTGCATAAATGCATTAGCAAAAATATTTAAACTACATTTTCCTTACCTCTTCCCCTTCCCTTCCATCTAAATTTTTTTGGGGCAAAACATGCAGACTTTCAAAATCCCATTAGAGAGGAGCCATGAAACTAATCTTGTAATTACATTCAGAAGAAAAAAAAAGATGAGTGAGGGACAAAACTCTGTTTTAAAAACAAAACCCAGAATTGTTTTGTCATTTAAAATATTCATATTTTAATTGTTATTTTTGATTCAATTTGAAAAAGAAGACATCAAACAACTAAAGACCAGCAACACTTATAGGACTACGGCTCTCCCTAAAAAGCTGGTGCACTAGAAAAGGTCAGGGAGATTCTTCCATCACAGATGACAAAATAGTGAACAGGGAGGCAGAGTGACACAGAGAAGGTCACACTAAATTTCTGTGTCAGAAATTCATCACAGTTTCAAGAATCAGTCCAGTTTTAACCACAAGTGCATACACCTCCCCTTGTGAAAATCCCTCCCTTAATGATATGTAATGCATCTCTTCCATTTAGAATATTTGAATTCGATATTCTCTTTCAACCTGAGCTTGCAGCTGTTCATGGAAACGTATCTGAATTCAAGATGAAAATGAACAATCCACTTCATGTTAATAATGAACTCTGTTTCTGTTGCGCTGTTTAATTTAATATTGAAGTAAAAGTATTTTCTGGAATCTTTCACATTCACACTCACACTCATTGCAGCTCTCAGCTGTGTCATACAGGTTTGTGGGGATTGAAAAAAGAGCTCCTTGGGCAGTGGGGTACTTTGCAAACTCTTAGACAAAAAAATCCATTAGGCTTGTGGGACAAGCAGAGGGCCTAAAGAATGCCTGAAGGGACTGTAGAGGATCTACTTTTAGGAAACTCTTCCTGGGCTGTCTGGAAGCCCAGCCAGATCTTTCAACCCTGACAAGAGCAGATTACATATTTTCAAAACAGTTAAATGTGGAGTCTACAGTAAATTCTGTGACTGTACATTACAAGAGCTGTGGGTATGAGCAACACTGGCAATATTCATATTTTATGTTATCTAAAAGTTCTTTGTTTCTGGACTGCAGAATAAATAGTCAATGGGCTTATGGTGTTATGTATACAGAATCACAGAAATCTGATCTAAGTAGTGTTATATAGGTTGTATAGAATGTAAAGATCTACCAGTATCGTTGGCTGCAATGTCTAATGGAAGATTTTAAAAATAGGCATTTCCTGTAAAACTTTAGCACCCCAAAACTCATTGTATTTTGGCACCACTAAACAGCATCCCGGCTGCTGCCTGTTCACTGCAGGAGGGAACGGGCAGATGTGGCTGTGCCATTTCAGCATCCCTTGACCCAGGTTAGGCTGTCTTGGGCTAACTCTGATTAATACTGCTTTATGACAGTGAAAGCAGCACAGTTGCACAGAGCTGTGATGTCTCTTTTTTCAAAGTTCCTTTTTATGTTTATAGGAATCAAGGCAGCATTAGGAGTGACCCAGCCACTCGGCAACAATCGCATCTCATTCTGCTTTTGATTTTACAACACACCAAACCAATTTCTTCTGACAAAACTCATGCAGGATCTTTTCTTGGAATAACCTCTAATTCACCACAGATGGAAGCTGCTATGTTAGCTGCAGAGGAAGGCTACTCATTATTTCCTAAATATATTTTGTCCTACGTGATCTTCGCAGAAGGCAGATGTGTTGCGTGTCAGTCCTATACATGCACATATTTGCTTACAAGAGGCCTGCAATAGGCATGTATGTACTTGTCTATTTTAATGAAGTTTTATCTTTGCTCGTGTCTATAAAATTGATTACTCGGGTAAAGGACTTGGGGTAAGGATGGCTGAAGGATCTGGCAGGTCCCAAAAATCATTTATGTTTGTGAAGCTGTTCAGACTCTAGATTTAGTTTTGTGAAATGTGCATGAGATTTTTTTAAAGTATACCAAAGATAAAACACAGGGTTAATTAGTACCAAATGTTGCTTAGTTTGGCACACTGATGTTCTCTGATCAGTGTTGCAATTAGCTTCAGATATTTTGAACAACAGTTACTCAAAAGATATTACATTACCTTCCATGTCCAAAGGGGCTTAGTAACAATAAATATTCTCTTCAAGATGCTATTATTTTCCATACAGATAGGAAGACTTTACTGGACAACAACTGCAGGAGCATATTTAATTCCTTGTTCACAGAAGCAAAAATTTTAGTTCTTACAGGGACATACACATTTGATTTAGCAAATTACTCTTCTCTCTTTTAAAAACCAAACCGATTATGATACACAGGAATTCAATCTTGTGAATATCCCCATGTTCTGAGGATTAACCTATCATCAAATATCAAAATGGTGCAAAAATGGTCTTCCACCAAAAAAAAAATCCTCTAAAAACTAAGATATCATGACAGTTGCTTTGACTCCTATGACAATAAAAGGATATATTTTTTGTTAAGCTGATAGAAGCTGCCTATTAGACACTGACATGTCCTAGATGAGTTCAGGTGGGCTTCCAATCCGGTGTCCAGTCAACACCCACCACAGGCTGACACTTACAACAGTGACAAGATCCTCTGACATCAAAATGCCTTCCTTTTAATTGAAATTATTTCTTTGTAAAATGAGTTTGTTTTCAGCAAGACATAACAACCATAAAAATAGCTCCAGACTGGCCTCTCGGCCACCTGTAGCTTTACTAGTAAACTAAGAAGCAGGGATTTAGTCAGTGGAAGGCCTGGGCAGAGAGGTGGGGCTTGCAGCTCTTTTAAAAGTAGCTGAGTACATACTTAATTGCATTTCTGCAGGGAATACATTCCAGAAATGTGGGCTTGCTACCAAGAAAAGTCTGTCAGCAACAAAACTGGCTTGTGGTTAATGCACTGGACTGTGACTCAGGATATCTGGGTGCTAGTCACAGCTCAGCCACAGGCTTCCTCTTGACTTGGAGCCAATTATTTAATCTTATTTTCCCACAGGTAAATCAAGCAATAACTCTTTATCAGGGCGGCTGTGAGGAGAAAAATTCATTAGTGTGTGCAAGGTATTCAGTGTCTACTTCTTAGATAAGCATTTGGGAAAGGGATCATACATCTAGCAAAAGGAAGAATTCTACTGGGGTCTCAGAGAGTTTCCACAATATTAGATTATATGCAAATCATGGTAAGTGAACCAGAAAAGCCAATAAATAAATAATGCTTCATTTAATCTCATGCTGGTTGGAAGACCAGGCTTCTCTAAATCATGTTGCTGCTGTTTCGCAAGCTGCTGGATTACTGTGCTTTTCGCTTTTTTGTTGAAAGAGGGCAAAGAAGTTGTTAAGTTTTCAAACTAAAAAGAAAAAAATCCAAAAAAAATGCTTTTTAATGTGGAAATTGCCTTCAGAAGTGAATAATAGCTTTTTAACATAATTTTCATAGATGAAAAATAAAGCAAAGGAAAGTTCTTGGTACATACCAGGAAATGATTAGTAGAAATCATGGTACCCAACATTATCATGGCCGCATCTCTTTGTAAAGTGGGGGTGGAGAACAAAAATAGCTCATTAGAGTGAATTTTTAGCAGCTTACCTTGTGTCCCAAATGCCAAAAACCAACTAGGTGCCCATGCTAGCCTGCTGTGCTGGGCTCTATCTGACCAAGCCGCTGGTCTGCATGCACATAGAGCCTGCTCTGGGTAAACGGAGACAGAGCCACAGCTTGTGGAGATTAAGATCCCCACCAGGTCCCATCTAGATTGTAGTGCACGTTTCTTACACAGATAGATGTGCAGCACTTCTGTGAGACAAATTCACTATGAGTAGCTAGCACCAAACAGGAAGATAAATCACAAAAACACAGGCTCTGTTTTACCCCTTCTGAAGGTCTCCACCAGAGATTTGCTCAGGTTGTAACTCCATCAATAGACATATTGATGGGCACTTCCTTAGTCAAGAAAGACTGTAACATGCTGGCTGACAGCAGAGGAGGGGAGTTTGTGACTATCAATACTTATCTTTCACATCATGCATCATTTTGATAGGTGTATCCTCAGATGCTGTCTTATTGCTGTGTCCTCCCCAGCCTGCTGGCAGAAGAGGCAGGGAAATAGGGAGGGTTAGCAATAAGCCTGCAAGGAGGGTGTTGATTGAGGACACAGATCTAAAGTGTCAACTCCTGGGCGGGCAGCATGTGCCAATGGAAAAGCAAAAGACAATGAAATTCAAGCACCCAGGTGAAGATGGGGATTCAAATCATAAAGCTTGGGCTGGTTTCCAACGCTAAGGCCACAATCTTAAAAGCCAAAAAAAACCAAACCAAATCTACTTTTCTTCCTTCTGCTTTTCTGATTTCTTAGTGTCAGAAATGGAGTGCAGGTTTCCTCCTGTAAAGGCCATACTTAGATCTGCTTTGCTTTACACTGGTAAATCTGGAGAGCCAAATGCTACAGAGCTGGACTGCTCAAGGAGAAAAATTATTTGGGCGCTGCGTATTCAGAGGAGGGTGTGAAATTTTTGGTGTATATTTCATTCTTAGCAACAGGAAAAAAGCTTTCCTAAAGCTACATTACACTCTAATGACTTTAGGAGGCCTGAGTCTGTTTCAGTTTTAGCACTCTTCAGTCAAAGTCTATGTATTTTTTGCTGTGTGCCCCTTAAACCAAATCTGCCATTCTTTTGAACCAGCAGTGAACATATGTTCCACGCCACACACCTTCTTGTACTGATTTCCTTGTTTTTCCAAATTCTGACCACCCTCCAAATTACACGTGCCAATTCCTCAAAAGAAAGGTAAAAACATTGTTTTGATTTTATTGCAGCAACTTGAACAGGAATATGTTGCTCTATCAAAGTTTGCCAGGATCTTAGCATAGGAGAAACACGGCCAGCAAAAGTTTGATGGAATTGCCTGCCCTAATATCTCTTTTGTTTATATGCAGAGAAACAGAAGATACCAACTAATGTTGTTTGTATTACCCTTATTTTTTTTTGCTATCTGTCTGTATGGCCGCGGTGCGTGGGACACCCAGCAGGATTCCACTAGACTTTATTTTTTAGTAAAAGCTTGGAATACAAAACAGTGACTCAAAGGACAAGTTCATGCCTACACAGGTATTTATGGAGTAATTCTTCTGTGTCTAAGAAAGAGCATGGAAAAGAATTCTAGGTTTTTGATTGAGAGCTTCCCAAATAAGCAAGGAATATCAGGAGGTCCAGGACAGAATACCAGGTAAGCTGGCACAACAAAAGTGATGGAAGATAAAGAGGTGCTAGGGAGCACAGAACCTTGAAAATTAAGATAGTTGCTGCAGTGTGGTAGAAAATCAGGAGACAGTGGAGAAAGGAACGACAGGGAAGACATAGGTAATATATGACTAGTAACACTAACAGCCTGAAGAAATACAGTTCAGCCAGAATATGTACAGAGCAGGACAGGAAGAGGAGAGAAAGTCTCTCCCTTACGGTATCTTTATTTTGAGTGAGAGCATTAAACTACCTACTGTGGCACGTTAATTAATTTTTACATTGTTGTTTCAATCTACATTACCGTGCTATTATTCAGGCCTGTATGTAAAATCTGTGAAGAAGTATGACTGATTGTCTGTTTGAACTTTCAAACACTGTGTTTGTTTGGTTTTGATTGTTCCTTGCCAGATGGTTAAACATATGTTTAGTAGTTTTACAGGGGGAGGGAAAAAACCAACAAAAACCCAACACATGTAGCATACAGTTAAGAGTTTAAAAGGTATGGGCAACATTTATTAGCTTCTAATGCAAAGCTAATGTTAAAAATAGTTATAGTGACAGGATACAGTTTAAGGCTGAACAGACCTGCGCTTAGTTTCCTGTATCTCTAGAGGTATGGGATCCAAGGACTTAGAAAAAATTGACTTGCTTAACTACAACAATCTAAAATTTAGCTGAGTAGCCTGAAGTATTTGCATGAGATAACTTTCTTTCTCCAGTGATGACAGAGTTATCTCTGAGGAGTTTATTTGCCTGCCCTCTCTGAAACACCTAGCTTCAAATGGGAAATATCACCCTGGGGAAGTGTCTGCTTCTCCTCTTTGATTACTGACAGAGACTAACCCCTTAAATTGGATTGGACACCTAACTTTTAGAGACTAAATTTATGTGTACCCTAAGCAATCCCATCTCATTTTATAACACTGCCCAGGATGATTGCCAGATATTGCACAATTGTAGCAGAGAACAGAAGGATTCCCCTGTCAGGAGTGAGACACTGGAGTGGTTCCTGTTTCTTTTGTTCCCCTTCTTGAGGTGCATTTCTTCTGTTTTTTCAATGTTTTACATTCATTTCCAACTAGAAACCATGGCCGAGATTAATCCTACCTCCTTACAGATAGTTAAGGGAGTTATCTAAAGGAGGAGCCTGGTTGGCCTTGTGTCCTGTGTGGATAATCAAAAGAAAGAGGCCATGGAAAAGGCAGAGGCTCCCGAGTAGAGGGCAGCTGCAAGGTGCCAGCCTGGCTTTACAGCCTTTGGAGGCATCCCACACTGAGGAGTCCCCAGCTTGCGAGCTGCGTGCAACCGGTGGATGCAAAATAGGAAAATATTGTGTTGTGATAGCTGCTCATAACAACTTGAATTGTTGTCAGCTTGAAAGGTCTAATCTAATGGAAGGAAGCAATGAAAGAAGGCTTTTAATCCTTCAGAGAACTAGTCTTTCCCTCTAAACTCTGTCATAAATAGTGGATTAATTATTTCCCGAGGAGAGAGATAGTATTTCATGCTTGACTATGATAAATCAAGGTAATCATCCTGATTTTGCCCTACAGTGTCTAATAGGGACATTTAAAAGTGTAAACTGATGAAAGAAGGAAAAAATCAGTAACAGCACAGAACACAACTTTTTGCAGATGCTTGTATTCAAAATGTATGAGGCATAGCAGCTTGGTTGCTATTGGCTTTTTCATTCCTAAGAGAGTTCAAAAAGGGGTAAGGATCCTCAAGGGTGAGGAGATTTGTTTGATAGATGTGTGTGTGAGCTTGATCTTCCAGTGGAATCGTCAGGAATTAACGTGCACTTTGAGGCAGGCTGTCGTAAAGGAAATAGGTGCCTGGTCTTTGCTAACCCAAATGAAACCTTTCCCTTTTGGTGCAGAGATAAAAGTCAGAGTTTCATTCCAACACTCAGCTATCAGGAATGTGCCTTTCAGGACTGATAAGTGATGGTTTCTACACACAACACACTGCAGGATAGTTCAGCTTACACTCTTTCAACTCCTGTGACTTTGAATCAATAATGAAGCACTCGCAAATTGTTCTGCAAAACTGCACCAGGGTGAGAATTATGGAAAAACCTGGACAGTGTTTAAAAAACTGGCTTTGCAAAGCAGCAGATACAACAAATATAGTGTATTTTAAGAGAGAAAGAAAGGTGAGGGGGAGGAAAGAGGAAGAAAAAGGCTTTCAAAACATATCAAATGAAGCTTGTTTGACAATAATCGCTGCAGGTGGGGAAGCTGATTTTAAGTGTGAAAATATTTAGCATTTTATTGCACACAAATGCTTTCATAAAGCAGTCGTTTGTGCGTGTGTGAGTGCGCATGCGCATGCACATGCAGCAAACAGAAATCCATTGAGTTCCACCAGACCAGACGTCTGCATTCTGGAGGGCTCATTGCAGCCAATAAATTTAACTAAAACTTTTTTTTTTATTCTATGAATTCTGCTATAAAAGCTAATCCTCCTTTCTAGACTTAGCATAATTACAAGACACTATTCTGAGTGCCAAAAATGTCAACTGAAGGTTGCAAACATGGGCACGTTTAAGCAGAACCATATGTTAGAACGCAAGGCAAGACCTGAAGTAAGTGAATCAGTTTACTTTTTTCTGAGGAGTCAATTCATAATGCAACTTTAGGTCTAAGAAATAATAATACAGTCAGTGATAAATTACATTGCTCAATCATTTATTAACAAGCTTCATTGGAAAGAAAGATTTTATCGGTGCTCAAAATTCCCTAAGTTACAAAATCACAGATGTTCAAGGTTCTGGAGCCAGAAACCTACTATTAATGAACTCTCATTAATACCTAATCAACTTGTGATATTTTGATCCTGTGAGAGAATTGATGGCCAATAAAAATAAACTCAAGATGTCTTCCTATCTAGGAAAAAAGAAAGTTATAAACCCAGGAATGCACACAGTAACCATGATGCAGTAACTAAGGTTAAGCAGCTGGAGGCTAAATGTTAAATTTTTTTTGGTACAGGATGGATTTATTCTGTCACCTAGGCAATTTTAGAGTCTTACTTTGGAGGATTTATATAAGCGTTCAGACTTAGCAGATGTATTCACGTGCGATACATTAACTATGCAAAACTGCTTTCCAGGCTCTTCTGGATTAGGGTCTTACAGACAGACCTCTCTGGAAATGAAATCCTAAAAAAAAGAGCCCTGTTTCTCGCCGATTGTTATTCTAGTGCACTTAAAGTTTGGAATCTACTTAAACACATATGGTATTTGAAATTATATCATATGAATTTCTGTGTAAGAATGTGCTGGGTTTTTAACCCCTCGGTAATGACAAAAACGGAAATGCAAGTGGGTTTTGGGCTTGAACTAGGAATACAAAATTTCTTGCAGTACATCGAGGCAACGATCCATCTGGTCTACTGTTCTTTCTCAAAGGTGGCCAGCATCAGGTTCTTCAGGGAAAATCATACCAATAGGTAGAATCAACAATTACAAGAAACCCCCAATGAACAAACGTATTTTTAAATCAAGTAAATTTATGCCCTTAACCTATTGTGAAATTCTAAGCCATAAATTGTAAACATGCAGAATTTCACTACTTTTATAATTATGTAATATGTTTTTAACCCCCCCTCCCTTTTTTTTTTCATAAACCCTAAGACATTTAAAGAAGGGCATTATAGAAACAGATCCACAGGATGCTTGCATGCAATACAATGAAAACAAAGTCCTTAATTCTCTTCCATGTGAGCTAGCCATCGGATTCCCTAAGCATCCTCATGTTTGAGATAAATAGAAGTATTGACACTACTGCATATAGAAATATTGACACTACTGCATATTATATTCTTATAATACATCGTTGATTCAATGGCTGGGTTTCTTTCTTTTCCTTCCTTCCCCCCTGTGTGGGACACCATTGCTGATGTGATGGGCTTTAACCACTTTTTTTTTCTCATGCAGAGTTTTCACCAATGTGACTAAGCGAACGGATGACTGTCCCCCAAACACTTACAAGAAACTGGGGGTTGTGAACAGCAGGATTTCTTGCTCTGTGATATCTCAGGGAAATGATTTCAACATTAGCTCTGCCTGAGTTTCCACACAGAGAACTGAACAGCTGCAATGATCATGCGTTCTGGGTGCAGGGTTATAAAAGTCAGAGATTAATATTTTTTTTCATTCTGATAAAGGGAGGTCCAAAGGCTACCTTTGAAATTGAATTACAAGATGATGTTGTGACTACTAGCCTACGAATATTGAAATAAATTTCATTAATTTTATGATAATCTATATCAATATCAGGTGTTCATGGATAGGGTCAGGGCATTTTATCAATATGTTGACCTTAACATACCTTATTAAATCAAAAACTCATTTTCCAGGTGCCTCTAATAACTGAAGGGAAAACTTGTTTTGAATAACTGCACACATGGAAGTTTGTGACCTTTAAGAGTTTGAGAAACAGAGAGCAAGAGATGAATCTTACAATTTTTACTACCTTGGACATAATTCAGATCTTTCTGAAGATGGTCTAGAATCAAATGATTGAATTAAATTATTGGAAAAAAAGAAGTGACAGATTCCATAAAGCTCTATATATGCCTACTACCATGCCATTCCATGAGCTACTTCATCTTTGAAATAAAAGCCTAATGCAGTAAATGACATGAATGCCACCACAGCAGAGGAGAAATCAACTCCTTTAACTTTATTCTAGCTTTGTGTCATCAGTCCATTGCCCACCATTACAGGGGGACTGCACAGGTGCAGTGCCAGAAATCTTTCTGAGTTCTGCCTATACGTACCTGTATAGAAATCTAGAGCAGTCCCATTTAACAGGGAGAGGAAGTCTGCCTGGAAAGATGACAGTTCTATGCCAGAGCTTAGAGAAGCCTCAGCTGGGTGAAGCAGAGGCTGAGCACAGATTGCAGCCACAGTTCCTCGCAGTGTTTCACCCATATGTATGAGGGGAATTTGCCCTGCTGCCCTTCTGGGTGACCTCAGGATGGAAATGCACCTACCATTAATGGACATAATGAAAGGGGTGATAAGAAACTGCACCATGTCTTTACAAGTAAAGCATACTGGACTAGCACATATTTACTACAGAAAATAAGCAGGTGTGTCAACAGCAAAGGCCCTGCAAACAACATGCAAGATAATATCAAGAGGCACCTCAAACAGTTCCTTTTTGCATCAAATGGACTAAGTGAACAGGATGATTATTCAGCTAAACTACTGCCTCTTGCAGTTGAACCTCTGTTATCGGGCGAGATCCTGGTGTGTTTGTCAGTATAACTGGTAGAGCTTCAAATCTATTTTGCAGTACCCTCTGGAGTGCCTCCAACGAATATGAACCATTCTGATGTTTTACAACATTGCAGCAGCTTGTCAGTGCTTTTGTTTCTGAACAGTGTGAGAGAAGTGCTAAACGATGCTATTGTAAAATATAAGAGTGCTTCAGCATGTTGGGGAACACGAAGTGGCTGTCAATGTGACATTGATTAATGACTGTGAAGTGTTAAAATGAGATATTGAACAGTCAGTCTTATATTTTACATTAATCCAAGCAAAAAAATTATGCCTTTAAGGGTAGTCCCAAATTCCAATCAGCTCCAAAAAAATGGCATCATGTTTAGTTGGTTGTCTGGTACTTTGTCAACTAATTCTGGCCTAGTTATTACTAAAGAAAAAGAAATTAACAAAGTAGAGAAAAGAAAGCCAAAAGGGCCTATTGGTATGGAGATGGAAGCAGAAAGCACTACCTATGTGACACATTTGAGACTTTGTGGTTAAGTGAGCTAGATATTTTTTTCTATCTGTGGTCTACTTTTCCAAATTAGAGCTCTAAAATTTTAGTCACCCACTATACAAACAAAATGACACATTATCTAATGTTTGCATGGCTCTGGGAATATACCACATATGATTATATTTGTCAAAACATAAACTAGAGATAAATGAACCCAACCGCACTTTCAAAACTCAAGACCAGAGATGGAAACAGAGAACAAGGAATGGAAAACCAGAATATTTTATCGGATGCATGTAAGATTTTTAAATATACACAAAACAGCAACACGTACTTCCAAAGCAGTCTGAAATTTACATACTTTAAAGATATTGAAAAACAAGTTTCCTTTCATTCCAAAATACATTAAAAAGAACAGCACAAAACCTAACTGTTGAAGATGATAATTCAGTGTAGAAACAGTTCATCTCAGTAAGATCTTGTTTCGATACTGTTTCTTAGTTTTGTTTTGAATATTCAAATATCACGCATTTTACAGTATATAAGTGACATCCTGAAACAGTTACTACAAGTATCATACTTTAAAACTCTCAACAAACTATTCAAAATTTTCATATAGCTGCACATTATTACATTTTTGCATTTTGGTATCATTGTAATAAAATGAGAATGTAAAATTAATTTTTTGCTTTGTTCCTTTGAACGTTATATTAACATAGCAGCCTCCTTATTATACGGTCATTATGACCCTGAGATTAGCTCAGTTGGTTGGAGCACGGTGCTAATGATGCCATGGATGTGAGTTCAACCCCTGTACGGGCCATTCACTTAAGAGTTGGACTCAATGATCCTTCTGGGTCCCTTCCAACTCAGATTATTCTGTGATTCTGTTATGCAATTTCTGTGCACAGCAACGATCACCGACAAAAGGCTGCTACCAGAACTCCTACTGTTAGCCAGACCAATGTCCCATTGTGCTAGGTACTGGACATACAGGCACAACTCATTCCAAAAATGTGGGAAACTAGGGAAGTAGCAAAATATGAAAAAAAGCAAACACCACTGTCCCCTTTCCTTATGTGTAAACTAAAATTAATGTATTATTGAATTGTTTCACTGAGAACTCTTAGAAGTTACACCTCAGTTGCAAACCTGTTAGGACTTTTTCTTCTGCAGAGGAAATATACAAGTGTAAGATCTATTTAAGTATCATGAATTGGTGTGGTTTTAGGTTTGCGTGCAGAATGCACAAGGCTTACGCAGAATCATCCGTCTCTGCACAGAAGTGGAAATTGTTTAGTAGATGCCCAGTTGAAGCTACAGCCATTTATTCATGCTCTTAAAAAAAGTTAAAATAATTAATCTGGCTGTAGTCTGACAGATCTGTGAGACCTGGCATTTAATAATTATCATTATCATCAAGAATTTGACATAATAGTAGTTACCAACTTAGTTTTCATTTCTGACTCAGTTTTTCCTTTGATCTTTCTAACTTAAAACATAAAATGCACAGGTCTGAGAATTTTAGGAGAGTTTTTTTATAGGCAAATAAGCACATCTCAGTTCAAGAAGAATGATTTAGTTAACAAATGTGTTTGTGGCAGCAGTAAATAAGTGTATAAAGCAAACAATTTCTTCTAATGATTACTGAAATATAAACTCCTACTTACTGTGCAAGTTTAGCATATTAATTTTCTTCCTCAGCTTGCTTAGTTGTTGAACATGCTATTCAGAACAGTGAAAAGTTTTAGAAAAAATGTTTATAACACTAAAAGCTTCATAACCCCCAGAGCCTATCACTGGATTCAATAAAACTGTGAAGTTAATTTAGATGATGTGAATAATAAAAAGATGACTAATTTGAAAATCTCTGCTGAGATGAGCGACAACATAAATTATTTGGAGTGAGTTAATTTAGGAAAAAAAATAATTCCCACAAACATTTGGATAGTAAAATATGAATTAAACCATCACATTTCTGAAAGACATTTTTAGAATACAGAGAAAAATAGTAATGGTATCATAGATTAACTAAGACAACTCTTTTGCAGAATAGCGTCTCAGCTATTAGCTGAGAAGAAACTGGATCATATATGTACCACAAAACTAGCTGTTATGTTGGACCTCAGCACCACAGGTTAAATTAAAGGTGCAAAAGAATGTTAGAAATCAAATGCTTTGTATTTCCCAAGAAAAGGAAACAAATAATTTCTTTCTTGCCTTTTGAACTCAAAACTCTGGCAAGGATGATGCAGTCAGCTGACGGTGAGGAGCTCTTGCAATAGAATCACAGAATCACAGAATATTCTGGGAAGAAACCCACAAGGATCATTAAAGTGCAACTCCTAGCCCTGCACAGGACACCCAAGAATCACACCATGGGCCTGAGAGCATTGTCTAAACGGACAAATAAACCTAAAGCATTCTGGTAATCACCAAGGCCATTCCTGTTCAGTTGTCTGTTTCGGCCTGAGCTACCCAGGCTACCCAAGGGTTGGTGATCATTCCCAGTATCTTGCCTGGACAGTGATCCCTGCCCCTTCTCGTTTACTTTTGTGGGGAAAGCTTGAGAGACGCAGACGAGATATGGTGAAACCTATGCCGTTTCAAAAGTCAGAGACAGACAAAAATGTCTAATGTAGGAGGAGCAACAGACAGGTGAAGGTGAAAAAATGAGGCCCAGAAACAAACCTGGGGGAGATTTCAGAGAAGAAATATCGGAACATGAAGGAAAACAGATGAAGATTTTGGAGGATTAAAATCATACATTTCCCTCTCCTTGGTTTCTCTAAGTTCCACCATACATAAGGTGGGATGATATGACTCTAAGGATTTATGTTGTACAGTCTACTGCTTTCAATGAGTACTGCTTTGTTAAGAAAATATGTTGACCCTGGAACAACACAGAGAAATGTCAATAAGTCATTTTAAAAACCTCTCTGCTGAGAACCAGTTGGAATGAATGGATTACCTTGGACTTGAGTTTAAAATTGTTCATAAAAAATCCCACAGCTGTCAATAAAAAAACAGCCTAAATTTTGCTTTCTGTGGGCAAAATGCTGGAGACCCGTGCTGCAAATGAAAGAAGACGATGTCCACACACGTGCTGTGTCTGCACAATGCGTTTTCATAGTGGCACCTGAAGCAGATGAGAGTTTAGATCCAGTGCAGAGCCTCTGCTGTAGCCAGCTACAGAAACATTGGCAGCAAGGGTCACAGGGGATATCTAGCTCTGCTGTCAGAGCCTTCACTCTTATTAGTAATGAACTGACTGTCTAAAAATGTGTTTGGTTTCACTGAGTTTGAAAGACCACAAAGTCCTAAAAAAAAAACCCCATAAATTTGAATCCATCTGAAACATAATTTACTTTTTCTGCCAATTCACTACGAAAGTCACAAACTGAAATTCGATGGATTGACAGATTTGTTCTCACAATTCATTTCAGCTCCATGGCTTCAGAAGAATTAGTCTTTCTGAGCCAGTCAAACAACCTGTAATAATTGTTTCTGTTTCAGATCTGGTTTAGTTTTTACTTCTCTTGAATAGCTGCATTTGCAGTACAGTCATTTCCACTCAACAAGTACTTCTTGGCAGACAGGACCTTTGTTTCCTTGTTATTGTTATTTTCTTTATTTAAAATCTGATTTTTAATTCCTTTTTAACCAGGAACTTCTATCTTGAATTTAAAGTTAATTTTAGGTTGTAGATGCTCCTGTTCACATTATATGTTGTAAATACATGAAATAATCTTCTTTTAAATTATTTCCATTAAAAAAGTAGATACGTTTTAAAAGGCAAAATGGCAAAGAAGGACCATCTTGTTGCATTGTCTGAAATGGGTTTGAATCACCTCCTCCACCCACACTCTCATAGTATAGATCAGTTGTGTAAAAGCACACTTCCCTTTTGTCGGTGATCACCACCTTGGAGGGGCAACCTCTGCCACTGGGCTGATGTAGCTGAAAGAACCCATGTGTGCTGCTGCCCTTGGTGGCTGCAATGTCAGCCTCACACCGAGGAGCTGTTGCTTATGCACTGGCTGATCTTTGAATCATAGAATCATTTACATTTTAAAAGAGCTCTGAGATCATTGAGTCCAACCATTAACCTAACACTGCCAAGCCCACAAAGACCACACCATGTCCCCGAGTGCCACATCTATACCTCTTTTAAATACTGCCAGGGATGGTGACTCAACCACTTGCCTGGTGAAGTGCCAGTTTGCCCGGGTCATTCAGCAAAGGGAGATTTCTAACCTGTTTTATATTACCTGTCAAAACAGCCTAGGAATAAAAGATCAAAAATAATTATCAAAACAGAAGAGAAATGTTTGCTTGCTGTTGTACATCTCCTCTGCTGGGTAAGACCTATGTTTTCTCAAAGACAAGAAACAAGTGTTTTCTGTCTCCATATGTCCTTCAAAACTTGAAAATTTTCATTTGATGTGTGCAAGTTTCACAACAATTCTCAAAGTGAAACTGTGACAAATGAAACTGGAATTTAGAATAGTTTCAACTACTAAAAGTTCCTCCTCACAAATTCTCCAGTTCTTTCTATGATAGTGTCTCTGTCAGCATCTGATTGTGCCAGAAAAGGATTTTGGATTTTCTTGATGCATAGAAAAGCCTCCTTTCCCTAGTTTATAAAGTCATAATCGTCTTTTTCTTCCGTAAGTTGGTTTTTTTTTTTTGCAAATTGCACACACAAAAAACCCTACCAAATGTAGAGAAACAGTAAACATTTCTTATGTTTATAAACTTTAATGCATATTTTACGATTCAAAAATGTTAGAGGCATTGGAGAAGCCCTCACAACTTCAGCAGGCCTTGGCTCAGTGCCATGGCTTGCTTGTGTAAGCACAAGTTCATGCTACTTGTCCCCATTTTGACCTCAGATAGGAAAGAGACTATTTGTGGGGTGCCGTAGACACTATGGGCATTGCAGCTGAAGTGTGAGGTGTCTGAACCATGTTCATGAACAGATGATTCTTAGAGAAGGAGAAATACCTGAGAAGAAAGGACTATCAGAGCTAGAGCTAAAATAAATGTATTTTTAATGAGAAAAAGGGGGAAGGGAGGTACCAAGGGCAGTAGCAGCAGTCAGGAAGATGAAAAAGATGCAAATTTCTTGTTGGAGTGGAGGAGGTTTCTGTTTAGTGCAGTGGTTCAACATTCAGACTGAATGAGATCAACAGGGAGAGAGGAGCCCTGCTCAGCTGGCTGGTAGAGGAGAGGACTCAAAAATCCCTTCCTGCAACTGCACACTGTAGTGGAGACAGGACTGACCTTTCAACAAATAGAAAGCCCTGCTTAGTTTTACTCAGAAAAACTCTCCAAAACCAGAGCTTTTGATTCAGATATTACCAGTTTAGGAATATCAGAAAAATGCTAAAAGAGAGATAAAGACTGTGTTATTTCAGGTATGTTCCGTGGAGTTTATAATAGACTATTATTTATGATTTTTCAACACCCAAATACATACTGATAGTTTCCTGCACAAATAAAGAAAATACAATTTTGAAAACAGTCTCACTCTTGTGCTTCCTCAGCTAGTCAGGGATTAAATATTAACTCCCTCAAATAATGCTCCCCCCAGCCATTCTATTACAATTTAGTTACACCCCAAGTATGACTTTACATTTCCCTTGTTATGTGAAATTCTCACTCTGCAGATTCTATATGCTATATTTGGCAATATAATTACTGTTGCCTTAAGCACTTTTTTCCCCGCAGAATATTTCCTCCTCATTTATATTATTGCATTCCAAGAGAGTTTTCAGGAGCCATAGCAAGTTTCCTTGTATTGCCTCCATAAAAAGTCTCACTTAGGCTATAGCTTCTGGACTATAACAGTGACAACCCACAGATGTTTCAGAATTGTGTTCAGGCAACATATAAGCATAATTATTATTGTTGTTGTTGTTCCTATTGAGCCTCTTGGCTACAGTCAGGGACAAGGTTCTATTGTGTTAGACTCTGTTATCACATGTAATAAAAGAGACAAGTATACAATCCCAGATTAATTAATTTAGGGACTAGTCCTAGCAGGTGCTGAGCAGTCACACTAGCTAGATGGAGCATTGAGAACTACCTTACACAGCGATAGCAAAGACACGCCACCTACAGCAGCTTGGAGCTACCCAGGGCTCTCCCGTGCTAACGGTACCTAGAGTGTGTTTACACTACTAACAAGTAGTTTAGCTAAGACGAAACTCCGTTACTTTTTGAAGCTGTTCTTTGGTGTTTTATTTACTGGGAGATGACCGTATCCTTGTGTGTCTGTCCAGGGCAAATATTCCGAGAGCATGCAGAGCCCTTCAAGAGGACTTGACATCAGGCAGGGATGGGGGTTGCAAGCCCCAGGTGGTGTATTTACATTCTATGCTTTCATCTCCCTCTGGGTAGATACGTGTGTCCCGTTGGCCACTTTCCTAAATTTGCATTTAACTTATTATATGAACAGCTGATACACTTTTTCTTTGGCACTGGAATATCAAAATGATAAATGGTTTACAGTCGACTCTTTTATCTGTAAAACATGGCTAACCAGTATTTCCTGCTTAAGGGGAAATTAAAGAATGCTCTTCCTTGGTGTCATGTCTATGCTTTCCAACAAAGAAGGTCTCAGATTCACTTTTTGGCCCTAGATCAGCAATGTACTTGAAAACGTGCTTAACTTTAAGCACTTCCTCAAGTTCCATTGAAGTTTACTGTCAGCACTCAACAAATAATAAATCGTAACAACAATTCAATCTAATCCACTTTACTTTCAGAAAGCTACATGATAATGCCATAGAGCAAATATTATATGCAAAAAATATTTCTTTGTGAAGTCACTCAATGGTACTTCAGCAAGGGCTTAAATGATTTCCTGGAAGAGGCTTTCAAATGAGTTTATATAATACGACAAGATCAAATTGCAATGTGTGTTTTTCAAAATGTCGTCTCGATCCAGAAAATTACTAGGTGAGTAATTTAATCAGTGTTTTCAGAGTTTAAGTGTAGGCTGCAGTTGAAGCCAGAAGGCAAAGGTGTCAAATCCCATTAACAAATACAATAAGTAGTATAGGTGATTATGATAGCTTGCTGAGTATCTCCTGGGAGATGCTGACCTCGAGGGATTGAACGGTCTGTACTTCCCAGAAGATACTTGCAGTAGCAGAATAAGAATAATACAAAGAAGTATCCTAGTCACTAGTCAAATAGAAGTTTGTTTATGAAGCTTGTAAGGAAAAAGTGCAGTTGCAGCTCTTTGCCTCAATGGGAGCCAAAGTTCCCAATATGTTACAGTGCTGGAAGTAGGTTTGAATGGCCAAGTCTAGTTTTTTTTTCATTTAACACGGTCAGATGACATTTTTAAAGGAATGCCTATACTAAATAACACCAGCATTGAGAAGTGGGCTAAATCAGCCCATCTCTTGCTCCTGCTGGTGCAGCTAAATGACTTATGGCTCCTAAGCTCACTAGCTGAAAACCGGACAACGAGAAAACACCGACAAACCTTGCACTGTGGTGTAGAGATTTCTTCATTCTTCAGTCTGAAGGGCGCTGGAGCTGTGAAGCTGGCTCTGGGGAGCGGATCCGAGGAGTGGCACTGGCTGCTGCCTGGGGAGGGCAGCGGCTGCTGGAGCGGCCTGGCTGAGGGATGGGGATCCCTCCTTGTCTGCACGGGTCCTGCTCTGGGCACTTGTGAAACAGAAACCTGCAAAGCACGATAACAAGAAGCTTTGTGACCTTTTGGGGTTATGTTTGCTGGGGAAAGGTTTTTTTTGCTGAGTTTCGAGCTGCACTTTTGCTGCACGAGACAAATTAGACCACATGTGGGGACTGGGCGGGAGGGGGAAATGGGACTGGGGGTTGAGCAGGAGAAGAAAGGGAGGGAGGAGGGACAGGAGTATGGCAGGAGAATGGGATAAAAATCAAACGCCGTTGTTGTTTTCTCACATGGTAATTATTTACTTTTAAACAACAATATGAAAAGCAAGCGCAGCTGGAGGTTTGGCACTTCCAATAGTATTCAGGGGCCACTTTGGGTTCCTCTGCTTCCTGAGAATATGTAGAAAAAAAAGATTCAAGAAGCCTGTGGGTAAAGTGTCTCCACCTTGATCTCCAATCCCTCTCCCTGCAGCAGGCTGAGCACAGTCCCTGTACACACTCGGGGGCAGGGCTACCAGAAGGACAGCTCACTGGGGTTTGGGCAGGCAGGCGAGGCCACCACATGCTGCTGGCCCCACATGCCCTCCAGCTGCATCAGCTGAAGTGACACAGTCACACTCACCTCCTGAAAATAAAGAAGGCTTGCTGGATTCTTTTAAATTTCTAATAAGGCATTAGAGAGCCAAGCAATGTTGAACAACCTATTTTCCTCAAGACTCCACTGTGTCGGGGGGTGGCAGCCATTCCTAGCTCCGGAGTATAATCTGGGAGTGCAGCTGCACCCTTCCTCCAAGTGTCAGGACATGCTCTGTCAGCTGTGTCCTAGCTCTGTCCCTTTATTTAGCATTTGAGCATTGTCTGATAGTTCCCAGGCACAGCTATGGATGCCCAAGAAAGGCTTTGGAGAAGGCAGGGTACCCTGGCAATCTGTAGAGGTGGCTGAGTGCGTGGATAGGGCCATGTCAGACCCACTGAGTACAGCGCTGCAGGGTTAGGAAATAAAAGGAGCACAGATGATGAAAGAGCAGAGCTCAGCTTCTTTGCAGGAGCTGAATACGGAGATCCGAGGTATATTAGGAAGTGTGAGTTATTCATAATTCATTGTTACTGAGGATAAGCCCTCAGGATAGTTAACTGATAAAAAATATATTATTTCAAAGATGTGATTTGCCACATTTTGTTGGGTTTCTACAAAGAAGCAAAAGCTAAACTGTACAGAAAAAGGCACATTTTGGTTAATTCTGTTCTCTTGTCCAAAGCTAGGAAGCCTGAACATTATTTGAAGACTTGTGTTCAGAGCTTTTAGTATCAGCTAAAATAATTTTTGTCCTTTGTATTTCCTTTCAGAGAAGGTAAGATCTTGGGGCTGAAGAACAATACAGTAATTTCAAAATTTAAAAGATCAGTTTGAAGAAGATGCCCAGTATTTAAAATCTCAATTAATGTTCATTCTAAGCGCGTTTAGTTATCAACAACACACTGAAATCTCAGATGATCAAACAATAGATTCTTTGGCATAGTAATGATGTCAGTATTTTAAAACTCAGTCACTCCGAGCCAAGCCAAATGGTTTTCTAGAAAATGTGTAGTTGAAACCCTACTGAATTACTCTCTGCTCTTCCCTTTCCTTCTCCCAAATTATCAAAATTAACATGACCTTCTGGAAGAGCTCATTGTCACTGAATACATTTTTCTCTCATGTGAAATCCAGTAAAAAATATACCCGTCATTAGGTAAAGAGAGTATATTTTTTATTGCCTATCAGAGAAAGCAACTTGAGCTTGCAGGAATTTCCCTCCAGCCTGGGCGCAACCCAGGGATCGAGGGGCAACTGCCCTGCAGTGTTGGCCCTGCATAACTCTCTGCCCACTAGTTATTCATGCATATCTAGTTTTAACGAGTACTAAATTGGGAGAGTCTAAAATATGACCCTCAGACTACTTCAAAAGCCAGAAGAGCAGGGCAGGGCCAAAGGCTCTCATTGTTGCAGCAAAGCTTCCACTTTCTTATCCTTACTTGTTACGGAAAAATCAGCACAGATTTAGATCTCCCAACCCGGCATTGCGGGGTGGGAGGGATATTGTATGAACACAGATTCACTCTCAACACAATGAAATAGGATGATGCTTTAAGACAGAACTATCTTTTTATTCCTCATCTGTATAGTCCCTTGCACAGTGGGAGTCCCTGGCTGACTCCAAGCCCTACTGTTTTGTGAATAATATCAACAACAATAACCATTCCAGCTATTTCTAGTAGGAATGGGGAGTGTAATTGCCTGTTGCCCATTTGATAGTACAAAACTGTTTTGAAAAAGCATAAGAAAAAACCCAATACCCACAAAGCTAGAAGAATAAAGTTGATTAAAATTAGCTTTACACCCTCCTGTATAGGTTCTTATCCATTGCTGGCTGCCTGTTCCTCTGCATGATTCCTCCATCTGTCTGACAATTCTGCATTTACTTTCAGTCTTTATTAAGATTCTTTCTAGCAAAATGCTTTAGCACTTTTGTCAAGAAGATGAAGTCTTAGAAGTAAGCATCTTTAACAGATTTTTATGCTGGTAGATCTCTATCATGCTGAGATATGATGAAGAGGCCAGCATTTAATTTACACAGGTGTGTAGCTTAGCCAAGTGTGAACAAACATATTTTTATTTTATACTGACGAGCATGCATTTGAATACATCTTTTATAAGATAATATCTAGATCTCTGGTGATTTCTATACTGTCTCATAAAATGAAGTGAAATATTTTATTTTGTTAACTTGTGCTGGAAATCTTATTTGCTACCCTTCACTCAAAGTCTTTAACTGCAAATGAGCAGCAGTTGTGGAATTACCTTCTTGGGCCATTTTGGGGAGTTTTGGTCAATTGTGTGAGATATTCTGTGCCCCATCTGATATTCAGGCTTCAGTGTGTAGAAATGCACTGCTGACTAAAATGAAATATTCACCTAATTCCCCTGATTCAAGGGAATTAGGTTACTTACCTGAGTAATTAATATAAATGTTTAATTACTAATTTTGCTTTCACGTGAGTTATTTTTATTATACTTTTTTTTCCTACAGGAAATTAAAAACTTAAGTAATATTTTCAGACAGACCAAAAGGAGATTACTTTAAACCTATGCTTTCTCAAAGGGTCTGCTGTTTTAAGGGTCTCTCACTGACCTCTCATTGACTTTCTCCAATGTTATATTGTTATGTCTAATAGAAGATAAAGACAGATTAATAATAGCCAATGACTGGAGTACTGAGTCAGGACTGAAAATAGCAAGTGCCCTACACAGGTCATGCCATCTACAGTGTATGCAAACTGCAAGGAGACAAAGAAGATTAGAGAGCTTAGATAATAAATAAAGAGGAAATGGATCCAGTCCTCTACTTTTAAAGCTGGACTCATATGCAAACTCAAATGTACCAAAAATTTGAAGGAAATCAGATATGGATAGTTGAAATAATCCCCAGTTAGTTCAGGATGGGGTTCAGGGTTAGTTCAGAGAGAGTTCAGAGGAGTCTCCAAGCGCAAATTTCCTTTTGCTTTTATTCAGAGGCTCCCAGTGTGGAGCTCCTGAGCAGGAAGGTCACAAGTCCAAGCCAGAGACCAGATGAATCTGGTGAAAACACAGTTCACCTTCGCCATGAAGGTAATCCCACTCTCTTTTAAAGGAGATGAACAAAGTGTCCACATCACTGCCCTGAAATGTGCCTGGAGAAAACACAACGTTATCCTTACAAATATTTCTTATTTGAGATTCACGTTAAAACATGCGGCCTGAAATGCTTCCTAGCAATTGTCAGCAGCCAAGCGGCTCCTGTGAAAAC
The DNA here is from genome assembly GCA_013397755.1 of Cnemophilus loriae. NCBI lineage: Eukaryota > Metazoa > Chordata > Aves > Passeriformes > Corvidae > Cnemophilus > Cnemophilus loriae. The sequence continues at coordinate 913,718 of VZTF01006238.1, read as the reverse complement.
CCTGCAGAGCTGCTATGAATTGGTGTGAGGGGGTGGCATTGACTCCCTGTCAGGAGGCAGGTTCAGGGCTGGTTAGCAAGTCCCCGAGGTGAGCTGCCACCAGCACCCCATAACTGCTTCTGTGCAGAGCACAACACTCTCATTTCCCCATTTGCGTATACAGCACATGCAGAGTGTCAGCTCTGTTTCAGAGTTTGTCAGCTGGAGTTTCTCTGCCAAGAGAGCTCTAAGCAGAGTGCAGTGGTGTCTGCAGATATGCCTGCAGTGACAGACCCATAGGCTGCTGGAGATTGAATACTAAAATGTGATTTATTTCCCCTGGCGGTTCTGGCACGTGTGTTTCAATGTCTGGAATACATACTACATTACTATTAGTGCTTAGCTCTGTGTTTTAATGATCCTCTAGGAAACTAGGAAAAGAGGGTGTGTGAAATAACCATAATTGTCTAAAGACGAACACGTACAAAGTACAAAGTATTTTGTTAGTAGAGTGCAAGAAGGTCTAATTATAATGAAGCATAAATTCAGTGCTGGGGTGTCAGAGCTCTAGGAAACAGTAGGGGTTTGACTTCCCAAGAAAGAGTTTTGCTCGGTAGTTTCTGATTCTTATACTTACTTGGGTTGGTGCAGGAGGTGCATGAACAAATCCCATTCATAAATAAAGGGATTTATGTGCCTGCCTGCTTCCCTCCCCCCTCCCCTGCAGATATCCCTTTTTTAAAGTGTATTCTTTTGAGTTTACCAAACATGAAAATAAATTGTTAAACTCTGGTAATTGCTGAAGGATAAAAGTGATGTATTGTTTCAAACGGAATTTCACTCAGCATTAATAACAACCTGTGTCATTATTAATGGATATGAGAATGGACTGGGAAAAAAAAAGGTGGGTTGGTTTTTTTTCCCTTAGTTATTGTAAGTTTTTCTCACTTTCTAAAATGAAAAAAGAAATAAGAATGGAGGGAAATGCATAGACCTTTGTGGGTCAGCCATTGTAAGGACAACAGAAAACGGCCTCAAGCTGTGCCAGGGGAGGTTCAAGGTGGACATCAGGAAGAATTTCTGCACTGAAAGGCTGGCCAAACATTGGAAAGCAGTGCCCAGGGAACTGGTGGAGTCACTACCCCTGGAAGTGTTCAAGAAATGACTGGACGTGGCACTCACTGCTTGTGGTTTAGTTTACAAGGTGGTGGTCAGTCAAAGGTTGCACTAGATGATCTTGGAGGTCTTTTCCTTAATGATTCTATGATTCCTTCTATCCAAAATAAGGGAAGTCAAACTATTTTTTACAAAATTGTCAGACTAACTTAAATTGATTTTAGGGATCTTAAACCAGGCCATCAATGACTAAAATACCTACATATTGACCACAAAATTCGAAGGTAAATTAAGCCAAATACTGTGTTTTACTGTGTAAATCATTAACAGTGTTACTCAAAATGATGCTGGAGCACTGCAGAGCCCTCGTGTGTAACAAGAGCTTGTCTCTGCTGAGAGCTAAGAGTTTCAATAATACTTAGAAAATTCGGGTCTCCCATTCTCACTTTTTTTCAGTGATGAAGTACCATCCTAACAACTGAAATGGCTTTAAAAATACCAGAATACAAGTGGTTGAGTTCAACTCTGTAGGTCAGGGCAGCAGGATCTGGTGTATAAGTGTTAGGGCTCTGATCCAGGAAAGAGCATAAGCAAGTGCTTAAATCCGTTCCTTTTCAGGAAAGAATTTCGGCACATGCTAGATTTTAAGCATATGCCTAAAGTTAAAGTCAAGCATATGGTTAAATGTTTTCCTGAATAAAGGCTTTCCCGATTGAAGGCTTTATAGGGCAACGTATGGCATTTTTGAGGAAACCTAAAACATTCTCACTCTTCACAGAAAGACAGAGAAACAGTACAAATCTTTTTTGAAATACCTGCTTTATCGAATTCTATCAAAGAAGGATATATTTAGATTTATTGAATTCTATCAAGGTTTAACATAAAACCTATGAAGTGCAAGAACAACAAAAACAAAATATTAACATTGTAGGCTCATTCAATAAGCAGACACAGATCTCTAGAATTTTCAAAGAAGATAAATTAGTCCCTAATGCACTCATCAAAGGGAACAGAAATGTCACCTAGTATGTTTTGTATTAGCCTTTCACTTTATCTCTTTTACTAGAGTTTTTTCTTCTTACCTTTTTTTATGTTTGGTGAGAAATTAGGTCACGACTGCAGTGAGGGTACACACAAGACATGTAAATCATAAATCTCCTTACTGTGAGCTGTTTTCCATTCTGTTCTCAATTTATTTCTATTTTGTTAATAATAACCCCACAGCCTAATTCAGCAAAATAATGTGGTGCTGGACTGTGACCAGCCTTGAAAAGACGTACGTGATGAGCTTCTGAGGAAGTGGAAGGAGCCTTTCCTTGCAGCTTCTTCCAGCTGAGGTGCCGCTGGCTAGCACAGGCTTACTCAGGAGCAGATGGAGCCACATGCATGGATGCTCCTACGTGCAGGTCAGGCTGTAGCTCATGCCCTACTGACCAAACATTGCAACCAAACCAATCATCCTCCAGAAATCTCCCTGATGGAGGTGAATAGGGATGAAGGAACAGGGGGTTCTTCCTTTTTTCTCACTCACAAAAGTTTTGGGCATGGCTCTCATATGTTTCAACCCGGAAGGTTTGGTTATTCTTAGCATATTTACATGCTGTTAGGTTCCCTTTCAAGCTGAATTCTATTCAGATAATAATATCAACTTGTTTCTAAGCCTTTGTTGAAGAAAACAGACATCTTTTCAAGTGTCAATCCCACTGAATTATTCAAGAGAGCAGAGGTTTATTTTGTGTATTTTGTTCATGACCACTCCAACCAGCAAAAGGATGCCGTAAGTTACATCAGACACCTCACTTCCGGCTTGGCTCTTTAATTCATCCCAACTCGAGACAAAAAGTACCACTGAGGATAGCAGGGAACTTCTCTAATTATTACCATTAAAGCACAAATATAACAAGATATTTAACATTATTACTAAAAAGACTAATTTTTTACTTGGTCCTTGCACATTTCAGCTGCGTCTTTCTTTAAAACTGGTTATTCAGGATGTCTCTCACATTATGCATTTGATGTCTCTTTTCTTTGTCCCCCTCAGGAGATCTGTGGAGGTCCTGGGCAGCCTGAGGGACTCAGAGCCAAAGACGACTTAGGGTGCTGTGGGTGGAAGAGGAAGAGAGGACAGATTTGCATCAGGTTTCTGAACTATGCCTTTCAGGACGTATCTGTAGAATAATGAAGTTTTCCGTATCCCCTGAAACTTATCAAGATCAAAAGTAAATCTTAAATCCTGACTGATGTAAAATCAAGGCCCACTATGAAAATGACAACTGTTACCTCAATAAAGACAACTCAGGTCTGTTGTTACAGGGGCATCCATCTGAGTTATTCAACATACAGATTTAAATCAATGTCTCAATAGAAAAAAAGGGAGTTGAAGTAATTTCCTCTGAAGTTTCTTACCAAAATAATGATTATATTGGAGCAGGATGTCCATTCTTAGGGTTTTAGACAGAACTCCCCATCTAGACTGGAAAAGCATTCCCAATAAAAATGTGTTAGAAATGGGTATATTCCTATAAAAACCTCTGGATTTTCTCTCCCCATTAGCATTTTCTGATGAAAACAGGAAAACATTTAATCAAAAAAACATCCTGTCAGTTTCAGCTGATAATTAACATCAATAAATTAATGTTCAGCCCTCTCTACCATCCCCCTAGTACCTCAGTGTCTGCAGAACAAAGCACTGTTTGCAGATGAAGTGTAAGAACACAAAATACACCGACCAGTATGTCCTCTCCCACTTCCGTTAGTGTGTCCAGAAAGAAATTTTCTGTAATTTCTGATCACCATTTCACTCACCTTCTCTAAGTCTGCTGTCTGAGCTCCCTCAGGCAGTGGTAAGGATGCAGTAACACCCGAGGTACCTTTTCTTTGTGGAAGAGAGAACTAAAGCAGGAAGTGCAGACCTGAGGCCAGAGAATAGAGAGGAGATCATTGTCACTGTCTCCTTCCTCTGCCAGCACTGACTCATGGGAAAAGGCACTGCTCTTCCTTTCTTTTCTCTCTCTGAACTGTGGGCCAGTCCTCTTGATGTAAATGACAGGTTTTGTCTTTGCTGTTTGTTTTTTTTTCCCTAGTGTTAGACTTCTGTCCAACTCTACCTGCTTCGCTCCAGCTTGGGGTAGCTGATTATGCTAAAATGAGGCAGGTCAAATTGCTTAAAGATGAGGAATGGGGGAAAAGGAGACTGTGAGGACAGGAAAGGAAAGGGAAAAACACCACTAAGACAAATACCATAAAACAAAACAAAACAGAGCCAGGGTGACTTCACGGTCATCGTGGGGTCAGAAGGACAGAGATGTTATCAGCATAAGTAACAATCTGAGGAAAATGGAGGCAAGGCAGAAAAAGGCAGACAAAAGTGCACGGAGAGGGCTGTGACAGGGAGGAAGAGTAGGCAGAAAAGAGAATTAGGCAAGGAAGGAGATATGCAACCGAGGAAGGCTACTGGGGGGGGGCAGGCAAACCGTGGTGGTCCTGGGATGATCTATCCAAAACTGGGGGAGGCAAAGTGAGGGATGCACATGAAGAGAAATTGGTAGAGTAAGGAAATGTCTAATGCTTTTCTGTTCCTCTCCAGCCCATAAACAACCTTCTCTACTGCTACCCAGCCCTTCAGTGCTCTTTATTACTGGTATAAATAATTTTCAAACCAAAATGAGGAGGAGATGACTTTGAAACTAAATATGGCATATTTCTCAAAAGAGGGATGCTTCCTGGGAGGTGAAGTAAAGGGAGGGGGGCTAGGAAGACTCTGTAAAAGAAAAACAGTTACAACAGACAAAGAGTAAACATTAAGAGAGAACGGATAAAGATAGAGGGAAGCAGATGAAAAAGATAAAAGTGATGGATGAGAGGAGGAAAGGAAATAGAAGGAGCCAAAATAATGAGAACAAAGGAAAAGAATAAAGAAAAGGTAGCAAAGGGGAGAAAAACACAGATCCAAATGAATACCTGGAGTTCCTAATGATTAAATATTTTCTTTTACTGAGAATAAATTTATGCTGCACTTAAATAGTAGATTAAGTCACCATTTACACCTTTTCAGAGCAAGATGTCAAATTTGAGCTTTTTAGGGTTAAAGTGCTCAAACTGATTAAGATCCATTCTCAACAGGTTATGCCATGTCCCAGCCGCAAAATTAATATTTTCCTCCACTTCAATGTATATAAGAAGACATTAAAGTGAGTGGAAGGAAACAAATCTGCTCTCAGTTATACATCTATAAAAAAATTAATACAATGATAATGTTTCACAGGTATAACTAGATTTGAGAATTTGAGGGAGTCTAACCAGATTTACATTTGACTCTGTCCCAATAAGCAGAAGGTAAAAAAAAAAAAGGAGAAAAACAAAAAGTAAAAGAATTTATTACGTGATATCTTCAGCCATCTATATTGCCCATGGCATGGCTATCCATCATGAACAATGCATTCAGACTTTATAACCCAAATATTCTGCAAACAAATAACACCTTAAAACAGCAAACCAAACAATAGTACAAAGATTATTGTGTCCCTTCCTTTTCACCGTATACACAGCAAAGGAGACATAGGAGGAAATCAACTGTAAATGGCATCTTCAGTAATGAAGGGAAAAGCTGGATATCCACAAGTCTGTTTCCTAGGCAACTGAATGGAGGGACAATCAGAATCTCTCAATTGCACCCCATTATAGATATTTTCTACACAGACCAGTAAAAGGAAGAAAAAGGTGATTGGAAAATCTTCAGCAAAAATCATCCTGGAGCACTTTGAAAGCATGGGGGAAGTGAACAGATAATACATAAAATGGCTGCCTACCTGTAGCTCCTGATTGCAATCATCTTCAGAGCTGTAAGAAGAGGCATGACAAGAAAATCGTGCATTTAAAAAAAGGTCCCAGATTTCATCCCTGACTCTCAGGATGGAGCTGCACTGACAATTATAGTTTATAGGAATATCTCACAAATGGACCTCAACACTGTGTATAGAGGGATTATTCTGAAATAAGCATTGTAAATTCACTTTCTGCATTGTACTTTGGCATCCCACCAACGTAACGGTCCAAGATTGTTAATATGACCTGATGAACCAGAGCTTTTGTTGATCCACTAATATCACTTCTCTGAATAATTTATAGAATGCACAAACTTAGACAAATGAAATAAGCATATGCCAAGGGAGTTCACTTTTTTCTGCACTGGTTAATCTCTTAGTACCAAAAGTAACAGTATATGCTTTATTCAGGGAAAAAAACAGACATGCAAGTACATAGAGGATAAAAATATTACTAGGTATCAAAGCTAGACAGATAAATGAAACAATCTAGATGAGCCATATGGAATTATTACATCCCTAAATGTTACAATACTAAGCATTACAGCTATTCTGGCCATCCAAGGAAATGTTCTGGGTAAAGACCAGCTGAGGAAAGTTTAAATTACTTATTACCATGTATGCCTTCACTCTTCTTTTCTGACCTGTCCCAGCAGATTTTCTTTTTTCACTTCTTCATTTTTTGTCTGGTTTTTTGTGTTGTTGTTTTGGGGTTTTTTTTATCTTTTTGTTGTTTCGGTTTGTTTTTTTACCATGAGCCAAAGGTCTAATAAACATACCAGTTTTCTAAGGCTGACCATACCAGCACAGAGTCATCATAGAATCACAGAATCATGGGATCATAGAATGCTTTGGATTGGAAGGGACCTTAAAGATCATCTACTTCCAAACATCTTTCACTAGACCAGGTTGCTCAGAGCCGTATCCAATGTGGCTTTGAACACCTTCAGGGATGGGGCATCCACAGCTTCTCTGGACAAACTGTTCCAGTGCCTCACCACCCTCACAATAAAGAATTTTTTCCTAATATCTAATCTAAATCTACTTTCTTTCAGTTTGAAGCCATTTCCCCATGTCCTGTCACTACATACCCTAGTAAATAGTCTTTCTCCATCTTTCTTGTAGGCTCTTTTTGGGTAGTGGAAGGCTATATTAGGTCACCCTTAAGTCTTCTCTTTTTCAAGCTAAACAATCCCAATTCTCTCAGCCTTTCCTCATAGAAGAAGTGCTCCATCCCTCTGATCATCTTGGTGGCCTCCTCTGGACTCACTCCAACAGGTCCATGTCCTTCCTGTGCTGGGACTCCAGACCTGGATGCAGCACTGCAGGTGGGGTCTCACCAGAGCAGAGCAGAGGGGCAGAATCCCCTCCCTCACCTGCTGCCCACACTGCTTTGGATGCAGCCCAGGACACGTTTGGCTTTCTGGGCTGCAAGGGCACATGGCTGGGTCATGTCCAGCCTCTCAGCCACCAGCACCCCCAAGTCCTTCTCCGCAGGGCTGCTGGGGGTCTGTTCATCCCCCAGCCTGGATTGATTCCAGGGGTTGCCCCGATCCAGGTGCAGCACCTTGCCCTTGGTCTTGTTAAACCTCATGACATGCCCATGGGCCACCTCTCAAGCTTGTCCAGGTCTCTCTGGATGAAGCATCCTGTCCTTCAGGTGTGTCAACTGCACCACGCAGTTTGGTGTCACCTGCAAATTTCCTGAGAGTGCACTCGATCCCTCTTGTCTACGAAGTCTTTAACACAGATAGAAGTGCACCAAGCCAAAATTCACCCTTATCATCTAACCTACCAAACTTTTCCTTACTTAATGTGTTCTAAGAAAAAAAAGAAATACATAACTTATTAACAGAAATACTGTATTTCTTGATTTGGGCTGTGAGATAAAATACATCTTTCACATTGAAACAAGTATTAGCAAAGTACAGAAAAACCATTGTCAATCCTGACTGAGTTCCTTTACCAGGGATTGCAACTAGCCCAGCATAATAAAAGGGCAGACATGGGAGAAATACACTATCAGAGAGGGCTTCTGGATAGTGGTGGGAACCAAATTTTTTTTCTGGAATTTCAGGACTTTATATATTTGTGCCCATTTCTGGCCTAATCTCATTTCTCACAGAGGAGTGGTCTATTTGATGAGGGACAAGATCAAACCTCTTTACACTCTGCTTGCCTCAGGATCTTCAGTTTCAGAGGAGGTATGTTTTGGTTAATTTCTGGGGAGTTTTTTTGTTATTCTGTAATTTATTGGTCTGCTTTACTGGGTGGAGTTCAAAATATTTGTATGTATTGGAAACTTTATGAGAAGATGGGGATGGCAAGTGTAGAACACAAAATTGTGTAGGCAAAGCTTATTAAAAATATATGCAGGAAGAACTTGGAAGGAAACAAAAGACAATATGTTAGGGAAATACTATATATGGACAATAGCTGCATGCATCCTTTTGATGTGGGGAATTGGCAAACTTTTTTTAAAGTATCAATTTTTATCCATGGCTAGAACCAAACACCAGTTTTAATAAACAGTTTGACACTATCTTTTTTTTCTGGGATGGAAAGTCCATTAGATAGATAGATAGATAGATAGACTGATAGATTAATTTTGGCAAAATAGCTATCTTCTGAAATGAGTAAGAAAAAAAAAAACAAAACCTCTGTGTAAGAAAACTGTAGTCTGAAAAAATATTCTGAAACAGAGGTACTCAAATGTAGGACTGCAGCTCAGCTTATACACGAAACTTCTACTACTTTCTATCTTCACTACTAAAAAAACCTAAACACTCCTCTTATTTAATCTGAAACAGGTGGTATAAAAACTAGCATTTGGGCAGCAGTACTATCAGCAGTAACATCATATCATACACTAAAACCAGACAAAACCAACTGATTAAACCAAACCTGAAGCTCTCTGCCCACAAGTAGACAGTCCTCTTGAGTTCTCCAGAACTGCAAAATCCTCTGTATTGAATTATCTTCTCTCAGTCACTGCTATCTTAGTTTCTTTTTCATCTTGTCTAACAATCTCAAATGTGTTTCTATTTAGCAGTTTGATAGAGTTTTATGGCATCACTATGCCAGTGTTGGTACAGCTTATACGTGTTAGTGGTATCCCCACGAAAACTGTCCCCTTCATCCTCCCAGAGAGAAAATTCATGCTTAGCAAAGTACTTCAGCTTTTATTATTTCCTGTTATTTCTTGTTATGGCACAAACTGGATGAAATCTTGAAATTGAAAGGAATAAAATTTAATTCAGGGAAGAAAAAGGTGTAATTAAGCATACTTTTGGAAGTAAAATGGATGAAATACAGAAGTCCATATCCTAAATACGGCCACGGAGCATGGAGGAGACCGGCCAAACCACCCACTGCTCTGTGAATAGATTGACTTTCTGTTGGTTGTCTCCAGAAATGCAGGGCAGAATAATGGTGGTGGAGGTATGACAGCATCCAGACACCATGTATGTGGAATAATCCAAAAAGCCAGCTAGAAAACACTTGGGCCATGTTCCTGAGAGGAAATCAGGGGAGGAAGCTTTTGAGTAGTGAAGTAGCTGGAAAGAAGTCTCAGAAGAAAAGCAAGAGCTTTCAAATACTGTTCCTTTTATAAGGGTGAAAAGGACATTATGTACATTATTCATAAATAAATAGCTTTGCAATGTGCACATCACTTATTCATTGAAATCATCAATAGACTTCCCTTAAAAACCCCTTCCAAGCTCCTCAAAGCTGGCTAGGGCTCCGTGCAGGAAGGATAGTGCTATTAGAACAGCAGGGAATGGATTTGTTTCCAGTGTACCTGGCAAGCATCTGTACAGACACACGATGACATCATTCACAGCCAGGACCACACAAGTATATTCACATGTAGCTGAAAGTCTATTGGACAGCCGATACATATGGTTTATACCCTTCTCCCTCTCTGTCAGGAAAGACTTCAGCTATTTTTAAGCCTGGATATGCATATGGCCAATATGAGGATATTCCTTGTGCAGAGGAAGGAAAGGGAATACTTAAACTTTTCAACATGCTGTCTTTATTTCTAGCAGTTTTCTTTTTCCATTGTGCTTACTCACTCTTTCCCTGGAACAGTGAAGGGCCATCTAGGGAACTTTTGTAATCTCTAAAGTTTTAATTAACACCCACAAAATCACAAAGTTTATTTGTTCATGTACATTGTGAGGTGACCAGCTGGGACAGTGTGCTCACACACGTGCAGTGGTGCACACTCAGGCTGGGGGATAAAACCTACAACAAGGAATATTTGCACCAAGGTTTAATATTCCTATGACAAGGAATATAAAACCACCTTCAGACTACTGTTCACTCACCTCAAGAGTTAAGCAGCAGTGGAGAATGACCAAATTTTTAATTCTCACAGTTGTCTAGAAGTTAACTTCTAAAATAGCAAAAGTGGCTAAATCCTTTGCATAAATTATTGCCAATTGTCCATCTACCTTTTGTTACAATAGGAACCATGACAAAGACTTTGGAAACCATGATTCATGAATTTTCCAGGAGCAGCCAAGTGCATCATCCTCTGAAAAGAATATAAAAGAGAAAAGTTTAGGTTTGTGAAAAATGCCAGCCATTGGCATGCACTTTTCTCATTTCTTTAAAGAAAAGTAGCAGTAAAGCAGAAACTATCTACATTGAGGAGACAGTGACTGCCAGTCATTAAATGACTGCCCTGGGTGGTGTCAGTCTCAATGCTGTATATGACTGTAACAAAAGAAACCAAAGTTACAGTTTCAACATAACCTGTCTTTTAATAAGGCATAATTGTACAATATGAAAATCCACACTTTGACTGCTCTTTTTTCTCACTCTTTTTTTTTTTTTTTAAATGCAGCTGAAAATTGAAAAGAGAGTGGAGATCATTTAGCTCCACACAGGATGCCTTTGCTGATACCTTCTCAGTTCCTCAGAAATATTTAGAAAGAAGAGTAATAGCTGGCTATATTTCCCTTTCCCATTTTCAAGCAAAACCACAGTGATTTTAGGCCGCTTATTTTAATTCCGTTTCACTTGTTGCATTACCTCAGGATTTGTATTTTTTAATAAAGTGCTTTCATACAGTGATAGGGAGTTGTGGCTTAGTATTTGTCATAAGGCGGCTTGATTTGTGTCTCTACAGTTCTCAAGAGATTTTGAAAAGATGACCTTATGACACAAATAATGAAATTACCTGTTCGTAAAAACTACTCATATTCGGTCACGAGTCAAATGGCATACGCTAGATTAAAAAAAAAAAATCACATGATGACCAACTTACTGAATCCTTGACTTTCTCTTTGACCCATATACTCAAAGATTCGTTAGGGGCGAAGTCTTTCAGACTGGGCCCTGTACAGATGCTTTTGAAGTTTCTTAAGAAAGTTCGGAAAGCTCACAGTCACAGCGACACTGCTGAGAGTACCCCTCAGAGATACCTGATCACTGTTCAAACTGTATTTTGTTTGTGCTTCCTCCAGCAATTAAACTCCGTGTAACTTCTCCTGCTTTAATTTCTAACTTCTGATATCCAGAAAACGAAAAGCTTTACAACAGCTGCTATTGTTTCATTTTATTACAGCACAGTAACAGGTTTTAAATGCCGTTATTATTTATAGGGATATGAGTTTAGATATTTTATCTATCTATAAAAGTGTGTTGATTTCATCATTCTGTTCATTCCACCAGCCCCCACTGTCTTGCAGCTAACTTTAATTTCCCACTAATACATTCTATTCCATAGACTCTATGAATTAATACATATTAGAAACTTTTCAGAGCTGACCCTGACTTTTCTTTCCCAAGAATTCTTAAGCTAGCCTTGTGTTTTCTTTGTCTGTACTTTGAGGTTAGTGTAATGCACATGACACATGAACACGATAGGTGAACACTCCTCCAAATGAAATGAATTGGTAGCTTCTGTCTCTACATTTAGGGGCTTAGTCTTTCTATGTACATTTCCAACTGCTGCCTTAGAAGCTTTCAGGATGAGCAGCCTCCAGAGATGATGGATGGACACGCAGTGTTGGGTGGGTTCACGTGCCCAGGGGTCAGGCCAGAGATGCAACGAGTGCACAGATCAGCTGCCAGGCACGGCGGCTCTGACAGTGCCTGCGTTTGGCATCAGAGCACGCTGCTCTCTCTCTGTCCAGGAGACTGGAGCTCTCCTGCATCGCTAAACCTTTCGCCAGATGGATGTGCAATAGCTCTGACAGATCCCAGGGCAGAGCTATTACCCAAATACTGGCAGAATCAATGGCTTCTACAGCAAGTGGCAAGAGTAATAAAACCATCTGGCTTTTCAGAGCCCAGCAGGGCAGCGGCTCATGTGTTTATACACACCAGTTGCCTGTTTTGCCATATAACTCTTCCTATTATAGAAAGCTATCCTGTTATTTTCTATGAAATTAAGATACGGGCTATTCACATATCCCATTGTGATCCTTTACAGAGCAGATTTTTCTGAAAGTTGATCCAAATCTGGGACAATAACTACGTGATTGCAAATCATTTCACCACACTGTTAATGATTATACCTCTGAGCCACAGACAAATATAGCCAGGACAGAAATGTAGCCATTGACTAGCTGGAGCCTAGAGTGTCAGAATTGTATAAAAGTTCATGAAATACTGCCAGAGCAGACTTCTGAAAGATAAACAAAAATTGCATAGAGTAGTGAAGAACAAGAGTGGAAAAAATTAACTTCTAAAAACAGAACTGAAAATCAGGTACATAAAATATTACCATCTGAGAAGCGAAGTCCTCCAACAAGACTGGAATTTAATCATGTCAGTCTTTTGATTACAGGGGTGTGAATGAAAGCCATAAAAACAAATCCTGCCTTAGAAGTTTGAAATGTTTCTCCTGAAGATCTTAGTGTATCAGTATCTCATTTGATATGCATTCTGTAGCTGTATCTAGGTCTAATTTGAATCTGCCATAATAATCTTAAAATGACTCTATAACATAATTACTATTATGCCGAATGATAGTAGAACTTTATTTAGGCTAAAGCCTTATACATTTTAAAACAAAAAAAAAATTAATCACCAACTGTCTGCAAAGCTATGATAGATGAACTATAGATGTTTCCCACAGTGATTTGAAAGACAGTGTCTTTTACACAGACAACTATACTTAGTATAATGGTGATGTAGGCAGACAACATTACCTGAGAACAGAAAAATAGGGAACCACCACTTGGGGTGTAAAACTATCAGACTAAAAAAGAAAAAAAAAATCACCTTTTCTAAAAGGTAAAGGTTTAACTGGACTTTTAGTCCTGAAGTTAGGCTGGCTTAGAGAAGAAAGCTGGTTGAGGTGACCTCCAGAAGTCCCTTCCAAATGAAATATTTCTGTGGTTTGATCCTGTCAGTGATCTTGTGAATGCAAGAGCTCTACCACATAGTCTGTCAAACACTGTGGAGCAGTGAGAACAGGATTAAAGGCCAGATGTGTTAGATGCCAAAATAACTGCTGCACAGCTTTGGAAACCTAGAATAGGAATCCTGCAGCTGTTTCCAAGGTATGTCTACCATTAAAAAAATAAAACCGTAAAACTTTCCTAGCCATGCGTACGCACCCAGAGCATTCCTGCTCTTTCCTGATCACTGCCAAGGCACCCTGCTCTGACCCACAGAGAAAAAGCATCTGCACAGCAGGCAGATAAAAAGGTTATTTGGGAGACTTTACAGTCTGTGAACTACTAATAAGATGATTTTATACAAATTTTCTTTTTGTTAATTGAGGAGTTTGAAAAGGACCGATTTAAATATATTTCTCAAAAATTATTAACTGGAATATTTTTGCTTTTCTTCAAGGTCATTCTCAAATTTACAGAGCTGCATGGGGGTTATCTTTGTTTGTAGGTCATATTTTCAAGCATGACCTCAAGACATTTATATTTGGATGCTGCAATCAATCATTAGATAAATTATGTGGCTTTAAGGGACTGGTCAGTTTCTAGTGAAAATCCTTGAAAAGTTCATTTTTTAACACAAATGGATTTACCTGAAGAGTAAGTCTGGGTCCCTGACACTACCTCCTGGCACAGATTCATGACATGGCTGGAGCCCATGATGTGTAATTCCTCTTAAAGGAGGACAGTGTCTGCTCCTGAATCTCATGTGACCTGAGCATCCCAACCTGGATTTGGCTGCCACTTGTTCTGTCATTAAAAACTAAAGCGGGCAAAGATCTTTCAGTTGAGTCTCACTAGATTCTTATTTACTCTTCTTGTAGTTCTAATTTATCACATTTCTAAAATTAAAAATAAAAGAAGCTACATCTGAAGTGATTGCAATCTCAAATAATCTGAACTGGCAATCATCTCAAAGGTAATTACTCAAATCTGCTATTCATACCCCACTGTTCTGGCGCCAGGCTATTCTTGTAAGACAGGCACTTCTAAATTCACTCAAATCAGTAATAGGAAACACCAAAGTTCTGAGGTTTTTTTTCTGCTGCTTCTAGCTGATCTCTATGATTTCTCTATTCTATGTTAACTTAGCTCCTTTTTCTCTTTTCCTATAATTTTACTGTTTTCACAGGCCGTTGTTACTATTTTACATTGCTCTTCAAGGCTAAAGTGCACACCTAGGTTTCATTGATGCTGTAGCTGGGCTCCAACGGCACTGTATTCATTTGCTGAATTATGCCTGTCTTTTGAAAAAAGACCTGCTTTAAACTGACCAGGAAAATAGAGACCTCCCACAGTAATTCCCAGATGTCATTCAGTAGCAGGTAATCCTAATTCTGAAATTAAAATCTCTGGATGCCCTCGCAGACTGCTAGTCATCACCCAAAGAGCAGGACTCAGAAGTCAAGTGATGCCAGAGGGTTCAAGAAGATGGATGCCCGAGCTCTACAGACACTGACAGTATTGCCTCTTCCAAACGTTTCGTTTCCAAAGAGTATTGACAATACCCATTGTTTTTGCTCATGTTTCTAGTAAAGTCGGAACAGTCATTTTAAAGGATGGATTATTTTCCACAGAAATAAAACTGGCAGAAGGGAATAAAAAAATATGCTGATTTGCAAAGGAAGAAAATTATTCAATAAAGTGGGCAACTCTTGGCCCTTCATTTGGTCCTCTGTCACTCAGAAAGTCAAAGCTGTCAAGCAACAGCACAGGGTTCATACTCAGTGGGATCCTTTCAACTTTGCAGCATCTCCACTTGCACTGACATCACACTCCTCCCATCAGTATCAAAGGCGTGAGCTAAATAAGAATTTGTTTTCTGACAGAAGCATCTCTTAGATGAAAAGGCCCCATGTTAACTTTTCATATGCCAGCCTTGCTACTCCCTCTGCGTTGGTGGCTGATAGGATTGTGAGTAGCATTGAAAGCTATCACTAAAACCCTTCCTCTCTGCTAAGAGCAAGACTGACATGCTTTCCTTCCCACTGACAGCACTTCTTTGTTTAGAGGGTGGGTTAGAGCCGGGCTTTCTGTGGGCAGAGCGTATAAATGCACTCCTACTGAAGAAAGTAAGGAGCAAGGAAAGAATTTAGCCTGAAACAGTTCATTTCCTGGCCATCTCCTGGGGCAGCGCTCACACATGCTACTCTTTATTTAAGAGACTTCAGCCTTACATGTTAGTCTTTTATTCAGAATGGCAAGATCGCAGCCAAAGGTAGTATGAGATAATAACAGGTATCGCATATTGCTTGTGGTTTCATAGTATCCAAAGTCTGCCAGACTAGTTGGATTATGGGCATTTTAAAGTTAATAAAACCAATTTGTTTAAAAAGAAATTACCCATTTGGCTCTTGTTGATCATCCAGTTGGTCTTATTTTTCCAAGAGGCAGAACACATCTGCATCCAATTAGTATATTAGCTGGAGTGTCTCTGCACTGCTGCATTAGAGTTCCTGTGCATGGCTTGAAAAAATATGTAGGATGTAAACTCTTCTCTCATCTTGTTGCAAACCAGCAGCGGCTTTAGTGGAGCCACAGGACCCAGGCAGTGGGGGAGAAAGAGGGGCTGGAGTGTGGGGCGAATACCAACACGATTTGGCTCATCTCCTTGAGCTCAATTAGGTTATTTTTGTATTAAAGGTAAATCTTACACTTGGTTTCTGACATAACAAAGTAAAAAAGAAAATCTCTATTTATTTTAATGGAATGTAATTTAGGCTTCACATGGTCATAAATAGAGCACCATCAGTACAAAACAACAGTATATTATTGGTTCTGCGCTCATGTCTGCCTTCTCTTCATCCTTCCTAATCCTGCTGAGGTAGTCAGAGACACATAAATATCAATTAAAGACACAATTAATACCATTAAACCAAAGCAGCAAGCTCCTTCAATGATAGTTTGTATTTAAGCATCTCATTTATGGTATAACCTCACTCTCTCTTTCCAAATATCATGGTCAGCCTGAGAGCGGTCACTGCAGCTGCTCCAGGCTGACGGTGGAGAGTGACAGGAGTCAGAGATCTCATGGCTGTGCTGAGGGATGAGCAGCGTAATAATAACAAGGGAATTAGAGAAAGCTGCAGGATGAGGAAAGCTTCAGGCTTCAGAGTGCGTTTTTAAACAGAGGAGGATGAAATGACACAAATGGTAGTCCCCAAGGCTTCAATAGGGTACGAGATAGAGTTGGAGAGGTGAGTAATTTCCTTGCACCAGGTGGGCCTGCAGAGTCCAGGAGATGACCTGCTTTCTGTGCCCATCAGGCCAGCTGCATTCTGTGAGCACATGGAGAGCCTGGTGGAGCTGACTGCAGTGAGCCAACATGCTCCCATGCCGACAAGCTTGGGTGCCTCCCTGGGCTGAAATGCCTGTCTCCTGTTGTGGGTTGACACTGGTCAGAAGCCAGGCACCCATGAAAGCTGCTCACTCACTCCCCTCTACAGCTGGACAGAGGAGAGAAATTTAATAAAGGGTTCATGGGTTGAGTGAGATAAGGACTGAGAGAGATTGCTCACCAAACACCATCACAGGAAAACAGGCTCAACTTCAAGAAATGAATTGAGTTTATTGCTAACAAAATCAGAGCACGAAATGAGAAGTAAAATAAACACTTAAAAACACCTTCACCCCCCTGCTCCCTCCTTCCAGCTCTACTAGTGTCCTGGGGTGACTGTATGGTGGAATATCCCCATCATCTGCTCTTTAGCACCTCCTATCCCAGTGGTGCAAGGAGACAGAGAGTGGGGGTTATGGTCAGTTCATCACCTGTGGCTTCGTCCGCTGCTCCAGGAGAGGAGTCGTTCCCCTGCTGTACTGTGGGGCCCCTCCCACTGGAGACAGATCTCCACGAACTTCTCCAGTGTGAGCCCATCCCACAGGCAACAGCACCCCCCAAATGCTGCAGCATGGGTCACTCTTCCACAAGGTGCAGTCCTCCAAGAACAGGCTGCTCCAGCCTGCAAGCAGGGCACCTCTCTCCATAGGTCTCCCATTGGATCATAGCCTCCTTCAGGCATCCACCCACTCTGGTGCGAGCACCTCCCCCACGGGCTGTGGGTGGATCTCTGCATCCCCCGTGGATCCTCATGGGCTGCAGGGGCACAGGGGCTTCACCATGGTCCTCCCCATGGGCTGCAGGAGAATCTCGGCTCTGG
The DNA here is from genome assembly GCA_013397755.1 of Cnemophilus loriae. Taxonomy (NCBI): domain Eukaryota; kingdom Metazoa; phylum Chordata; class Aves; order Passeriformes; family Corvidae; genus Cnemophilus; species Cnemophilus loriae. The sequence continues at coordinate 896,228 of VZTF01006238.1, read as the reverse complement.
TACCTGGAACACTTCCTCCCCCTCCTTCTCCACTGACCTTAGTGTGTGCAAAGTTATTCTCCCATGTTCTCATTCTGCTCTTCTCTGGCTGGAATTAAAACTGCACAACAACCTTTGTTTCAATTTCTTCTTAACTATGTTATCACAGAGGCGTTACCACCGTTTCTGGTTGGCCCAGTTTTGGCCAGCAGCATGTCCATCTTCAGAGCCGTCAGGGGTTGGCTCTGCCGGACATGGTGGAACCCTCTAGCAGCTTCTCACAGAAGCCACCCCTGTAGGCCCTCTGCTACCGAAACCAGGCCACGCAAAACCAATACAGCCCCCACCCAACCTCCTTTCTCCAGCCTCTCAGGTTGGTGATTCCCCTTCAGTGTTTCTCTCTGGCACACTGCCCTCCATGCCCTAAGTAAAAATAAATCATTGTATAAATTAAAGAGCAGAGCTCAGTTGTTGCCTGACTGGAATTGCTTTTCCATATGTGCTCAGGGCAGCGTGAGGACTGAAATCACCACCTCTGCTATGGTGGACCCCTGTGTGCATCCCACCGGTGCACAGCTCTGGGAAGCAGAGCCTCACCCCTGGATGCCCATACACACAGAACAATAGAGGCTTTTCTGAGCAAAGGTCTAATGAAGGCAGCCTCCTTCAACGCGTGGCAAAGAGAAGCCACACCTTTAAGAGGCTCTAAGTCAGTTTTTGTGTTGGGCAAGGGCTGGTGTTGCTCAAGGCACAGCATCTAAAATTGAGGTGCTGATAAGGCATCTATCAGACTTCTTGACTCTGAGTGACTGGAACGCATGCTTTGTCAGGAATAAAAAAACACTGGGAGGATGCCCTGAATGATTAAGACTTCTAGCAGTGTGGAGATCTAAACAGCTTTACACTCAGATTGTGCAATCTGGACGCATATGCAAAAGAAAAGTACCAGAAGGTAACATTATTTCTGACAACACCTGGTGCTACAAAACTTTGGGAGCAATTCAGATGCTTACATTTAGGTTCTTTGTGCCATTTTAGACACTGTAGGATACCCAAGGGTGATCATTCCACATTGAATCATTCTCCTGGGATTTTTTAATATGTTTCAGTTAGTATTAGTGAAGGAGGCCAAGAATGAAACTGGTGGTATGGTTACAAGCCCAGTGCAGCTAAGCCATATATCATGGGCTAAAAATTGGTACCTTATGCACCCAATCTAGCTCCTTCAGAAGTTATCATGGAAACCAGAAAAGCAGTAATTTCTTCCAAGCCCAGAGTGGAGGGTGTAAGAGAGTCTGTCCACAACAGGAAGAAGAGATTTACCTGCTGCTGATCAGAAGACCAAGAGAAACTCTGTGGTGCACAAAGCAGCATGGAGCAGCAGAGACTTGAAGAGCATATCTTTTTTGGATGGAGATAAGTGTGAAGATGTTTATCTTCCTCTACTGACTGACGTACAATAACAGGTTTAGGCTAAAAGGTCTGACTTTCAGATGGCTGATGGTGTGTTATAACTCTCCCACCAAAGGAGCAACACTTCACTTTAAATTATAGCTATCAGAGAGGACACACAGTTTTAATGTTCATTTTTCCTTTCTCTACTCAAAAGGGGATGATGTGAAAAGCTGTAACTTTGAAGGCTCTGGTGTGAGGCAGCTGGACCAGCTGTGCTCCACAGAGGCTCGTATTCTCCAGGGCTGGCTGCCTGGAAAGCCGCCACTGCAGGAAGCCGACCTCCACCAGGCTCCTCGCCTCTGAGCAGTTACTGAACATGAAAAATGAAACTGAAATCTTGTTCCTTTTGGTTAAATGAATTTCCTGATAGGTATCAGGAAATGTCTGAAATATAAAGTAAGCCGTTGTCCTTTCTTTCCTCATAGTTTTCTTAACGAACTGTAGCAGACAAGAATATTTGAATATTTTTATAATTTATTTTCTTTCTTTCAGTTCCCACAGGTATTCACATAGAAACAGGGCCAAAAATTCATTTGAACAAGACTTCCTGTTCTTTGCATGTCAGGTGGCAAGCATTAAATTGTTCAAAGTAGCTCATGTTTGATTCTGTATGTACCCCGAATTTTGTTAAGTATTGGGTCATGCACACCAGAGTCTATTAAACACACTGGTTTGCTTTGTCCTAAATTAAGGCAGGCTCGCAAGATTGAACACAAGAAAAGCAAATTGATTCTCATGACTTGCTGTAGGCATTTCCACAGAAATCCATCTAACCTATGTCTTTGGATTCATCTAATGAATTCTAAAATTCCAAATACCCATTCAGTGAGATGGGGGGAAAAAGCATTCAAAGTTAAAAATCGATAAAGGAATATTTTGGCTTCTAGTTGAAAATAGCACCTATCTCAACCAGCAGCTATTTTTTTGATGGGAGAAATAGATGGGGCAAAAGCCAAAAGGAGAAATTTTCCAAGGCTAAAATATGAAAATGAAGATTTGCAACATGCACACCAATTGTGTGTTTACACTTGTTTTCTGGAGTGGACAAGATGTGATCAAGGGAAGAGAGAAGGCCAGGAATGGTATGAACCATGCTTCCATCAAATTCCAAGGTTATCTCCTTGAGAATATCTATCTTGATCTAATTAAAAAAAAAAAAAAAAAAAA
>VZTF01006238.1:850087-893593 GCA_013397755.1 Cnemophilus loriae | reverse complement strand
CTCACCAGGAAAATTTAAAAAAAGGAAAAATAAAATAAAACCCAACCAAAAACCAAGTAAACCCCAAAGTTATCTTTCAGAATTTTATTTTATTCTGCAAAACTTTAATCTTTAGTCTTCTTTATACACATGAAACTGTATTACATTTTTAAAAACTCTCTGGCAGGACATTAATAGAAAATTGTATATTTCAATTCTACTTTTAAAATTTAATGTCTTAAAATTATATAATCATTCTGTTTTTGAATCCTTCCTAACTTCAGAGGAATCCGCCTAATGAGGAAGAATGGTTTTAATTAGTTTAAATAGCACTGGAATTTATACGTAGCTTTAGTGTATGGAGATTGCATTGAAATTCTCTGGGCATAAAATCAAAATTAGGGGGTACAAAGTAAAGGTCAAAAATAGAAGTGCCTGTGTACATGACTGATTTGTTTGTTAGCGTCAATGATGCTTCAAATTTGAGCATTTTGCTATTAGCTGAACCCCTTAAAAATGCATGAAATTAAAGAGCAAGATAAGATTGATTTTCTTGTCCAATGATCCTCTGAAGAAAAAATTATTATGATAACCCATCACTGAGCAAACCACATACCCTTAACTGGAGGGGAAGTCAAATCCAGGCTTTCACAATGTATAGGAAAGGAAGGTCTATTTGACCTGGTCAAATATCTTTTTGATATCTAAGAAACAGATCAGTGACTTCAACTGCATCAAGGTGGACAAGTGGATTTCATTACATTTTGCTTTCATCATTATCAGAAAAGTTTCACCGTTTAATAAAAACATTGTGATCTCATTTTATTATTTCCAGGAGCTACTCCTTATCTAATGGCCAAATTTAGGGGCTGAATTTGAAATCTGCTTTCAAGTGAAAAATTTGGCTAGCATATCTAGCTTCACAGAATGTTTGCAAGTGTTCATATATATCTTGGGCTTCCTGGCATGTGTCTAGGAAATGCTGTCATTATTTGGCTGTTTTATCTTTGCCTACAGATGCTCTGAGTGGTGTAGTGTTACTACATTCTGAAGAAAGGTTCTTTAGGAAGTGCAACCAATGTAACATGATTTTGAAGGCTAGTGTAGTTTTTAAAAATGGGGGATATTGTACCTGTAGGAAAAATAAACCACAAAAAAAAAATCCTACTGAACAGAAAAAATAAAACCAAACGCCACCAAAGAAACTTTAAAGATTAAATGATCATTGTTTATTTTATTTCCTGATGACAACTATATTTGATGTTAGATCATTCGAGCAGCCCATCCATACAGATCTGGTCCTTAGCATAGTGGTTGCAGTTATTGTTGTGTCTATTGTTATTGTGTTGTTGTTGTGTTGTCAACTAGGATTTTATTCCAAAGTTCCCTAACTGATGCAAGTTATAGAGAAGCCTACCATGTTATTATACCATGTTATTGGTACATTTTCTGTATTTATTATTGTCTGTCACAAAATAGAACTGTCAAACTTTCTCTCATAGTCTAGTAATTGCAGCAGTCTCTTAAAAAAGAAAAAATATGGCTTAAAATAATTTCTCTACAGAACACTTGAATGTGAGTCTCCAGCTGTGTTTTTTAAGCACTGTAGCTGGAAAGGTGAGTCCATCTCCTTGTTTCAGTCTGAGCATAAGTGATGGGGCCTAGTTGCTTATTGCCAAAGGCTCTGAAACCAAACAGACACCAGACCATTTCCCTGTTGCTCAGAGTTATCCAAGTATTTCTTACTTTTTTTTAGTGGCAGAAGGTTGTAGTGATAAAAATCCACAGAGATGACCCTGGCTGTCTGTCCTGCTTCTGGAATATTGCAGACTGTCCCAACTGGGCAAGTGAATGGTTTAGTTCTGATGGTTTTTAGCAACACCAGGAACATCACATAAAAGTAGCTCATAGATACAGATGTAGACATGCATGTGTGTGTATATATATATATGTGTATACACACTTTTGTATACACACACACATATGCATGTATAGCTATATATCCATAGATCTTAAAGGAGGGAGAACTAATTACCTCTGATAATCTGGCTGGAGGCCACCCCCACAATGTTCTGGTGTGTCCTGTACCTGATCTAGATGTACTGTGTTCGAGCTCCCTTTCCAGGACTACAGCAATTGTGCACATTCAGTTCGGAGTGAGGCACAAATATCTTCTATCTTGTGGATGTTATGACATGTTGGATGTTCCTGTCTATGATAGGGCATTAGATGAAAGGATGTTCAGAGGTCCCTTCCAATTCAAGCCATTCTATGATTGATGCTATTATCTACCCATTATACAATCTGAAATGTGAAAGTCAGGGCTAAGACAGAAAAATTGAGAAAGTTTGCATCTGCTGCCAAGATATTAAATCAGTTACCTGAATTTGGTTCATACTGAATTCAAGGATCTTTTCCCTATATAGGGTGTACGAGTACTGTGATGCTGCCTGATACGCAATACCACACCTTATTATGAAGGTATTCATTCCAGTAATCTTTGCTTCATATGAGAGCTCTCTTACCTTTCTGGCACAGACAGTTCTTCCAAGTGAATAAAATCTGGGTTGCCAATGCCTCACTGGGGACACACTCTTCTTGTATCAGAAACTAGAGTTTCAAACTTGGGTTGGGGATTCCAGGAGGCATCACTTTTGTCCCCGTCAATACAAAAGTAAAATTCTCTTTGCATGTCCAGAGGAAAATTTTCAAAGGTGAGAATGTCAATTATTTATCTAACTCCAAGTGAACGTCTGCCTTTGAGGTACCCTGTTATGTAACATTTTCTATTAACAAAAATAAAAAGACCACATAAAACATTTCATTCTTTGTATTTGCTTTCATATACTGAATGGTTCTAGGCACTTTTGTCAGTGGGAACCATTTCCAGTGGTCTTATAAAGAATAATTAAGTGATCATCAAGACCAAGGCAGAGACATCCTAAACAACCTTAATCCTCCTCATAGTTTTATGGGATGCCAGCACTTTGGTTTTAACAGTGAGGGCCACTGTCAGATTGAAAGAAGAGTTTGACAGCAAACTGATAGATCATCACTGTTGAACAGTCTGTTCTCCCTGTTGACAGAAGTATTTTAGTCTTCTGAGGTGCTACTATATAATGCAACTGCCTTACTGCTGAATATACCAGCAATTCTACACTCATTTTCAGACTTTCAGTATTTCAGCAATATTTCAGCGTTTTCCAAAGAGTTAGTGTTATATGCACTGTAAACCACAAGTATTCTATGATTTTATGAGCTACATAAGTAATGTTAGTCCCTACATGTCCATACACAATTTACTAATCTTTGCCCTTGCATGTCTTTGAGTTTTGATATAGAAAGCCTTTTGTCTCTGAGTAACCAAGTCATGGAATTAGGATAATGCTTACCACTTCAGATGCCATTATAGTCAGTTTTCCAAAGAAGAATAAAGTCCCAAAAGATGCTACTGGCTTCAGGGCTATGTTTTTATGCTGCTTGGATATTGCTTTGTGGAATAAAAGTTGCTGCTAATAACAAAACAGTGTTTCTTCTCAGCCTTTAGTGATTCTTCAAAAGCATCTAGGAAAAAGCCTGGGGAACACATTTGCCATTTTTGAGGCATATTTTTGAGGTACAAAATAAAAAATGTAGTGGTGATAGTTCTTTTTTGTCTTTGTTTAATGAGCACCTTGCGACTCATTGAATACATTCACTAATCCAAGCAAGTGCCTAAGATGCTTGATCAACTCCTAAGTCTCTTGCTTTGTGATTATCCTTCCACGACTTGCTTCAGCTTAAAAGGGGAGACACATAGGAAAAGATCCCCACCTGTCATTCATCTGTCAATATAAGCAATGTACCACAGCAAGGAAATATTAAGTATATTAAACAGCACAGTCTTCAAAAGTGACGTCAGAGTCATCTTGACAACGCAGTTCTGAAACTGGCCTTTTGCATTAAGGGACCATATACAGCAGAAGTTTCTCTTTAAATACCCTGCATTGGTTTTTCTATCGTCCACAACAAATGCTGTTACTTTTTTCTTATACATGTATGCCTTTCACTTCTGCCTTCTTCATATTTAACTGGGAAACATTCCAGGCCAACAGTTGGCAGCCAGTTCCTCATTCAGGCTGTGTGGTGCTTTCTGATGTTATCTAGTAGAGCTGAATTGCTTTTGCTTTCATGGTAAGCCTTGTGTCTTTACCTGTTATATATTGGCATTAGGATCCAACTCTATAAGAATTATGAAGTTTAGTGTTAGATTTAGGAGAGTGCTTAAGACCTCACCTAACTTTAAACTCATTAGTTCTAATCATTGGAGTGCTTATCAGGAGCTGTAGTGATAAGGAGTAATAGCTGCGAACTGAAAGAGGGGAAATTTACATTAGATATATGGAAGAAATTCTTTACTCTGAGGGTTGTGAGATACTGAAACAGGTTGCCCAGGGAGGTTGTGGATGGCCCAACTCTGGCAGTGTTCAAAGTCATGTTGGACAAGGCCTTGAGCAACTTGGTCTAGTGGGAGGTGTCCATGCCTATGGCAGAGGTAGTTGGGTTTAGATGTCTTTAAAGTCACTTCCAGCTCTGAACATTCCGTAAGTCTATGATCCTTTAAGGAGAGCTAAAATTCTCTCTATATAATATATTATATATTTGTATAATGTGTACCTTACTCAGTATGTGTAGTTAAATCAATAACACATATGATTAATCCCCTGTTGTATTGAGCAGAAGCAAATCTGATGAGAAGCATATATCTCTGAGACTAAAATGAGTTGTTCTTTCTTTTATTATCTATTATTGATAAAATACAGTTGTTCCATACTAACATAAGGATTTTCTGTAGATAGTGAAGAATATCAAAATTATGGATAATAATTAGATCTGGCATTTTACTGTTCAAGCTGGTAGGAGAAATTTGAAGTTCAGTTATCACTAAGGGATTTAGCAGCAAGGAATAAGCATTTGAAGCCAACAAAATACTTCAGTCTGTCTTGTGCAGAAAATCATGCTAGGAAAAGCCAGTGTCCATGAAGAAAACAGAGGAGTCCTGCAATCTTATTTGAATAAAGGGAGAGAGGGTCCATACCCTTGTAGGTTTTCTCTCTAGAGGTTTTGGAGGACGCAGCCTCCTTTTATCCTAAACTCCTGGCTGCACGTTGCCCTCTTCCTTTCCCCATTGACTGAGGTACTAGGAAGGTCCAGATTTCCTGAACTGCTTACTGCTTTCCTCCCTTGAACATGTCGGTTTCCTTTAAAGTTCAGAATTTCAGGCTATCTGGGTTCTGCAATAGACTTTGTGCACACCCATTTGTCTATTACCCTAAAGTTCAGGAGCCAAACTCTCTGGGTTCTGTAACAAACTTGTGCGGCTTGAGGTTGGTAGAGACGTTAAGACCCATTTCAAAAACATTAACACCCATTTCTCCTAAAGACCTTCTCCCATCGAGTTGTTTGTAAAGACATTAGCACCCATCTTTCTTATCAGTCTTGAGTCAGATACCAAATCTTGGAACATTATCTTTACTCGTTACAGCCAAAATCACGGTTGCAGTTGATGTCACTCTGCTAGATAAATGAGCTGAAATTTCATTCATATTATTTTATTTAGTGAGATTTGTTTTTCAGGAATCTAATTCAAAGAGAAGTGGACATTTGGAATATGCCCTTCTTTCCCACCCTTATGACTATAATTGATGTAGATTGATTTAGAGCTCCAGTCTTATCAAAACACTCTCAGCAGCTCCTGTTGTGATCTGAACATTTAACAAAGTGATTACAGAATCATTGCATCTTGGCAGGAATTTTAAAAATAAATCTGTTCTTTTTGTCAAGTGAGACCTTGATATCAAACAATGAAAATGTGGTAAGTGACTGACCAGAATAGCAGTGTACTACCTCTTAGCAATGTATTAGGAACAGAAAAATATTTTTTTCTCTGTACAAAGGGATTTTTAACTACTTCCAAATCAAATGAGGTAACAGTTGAGGTGCCAAAATTGTGATATGTCAGCACAGATATGGCAAACACAGAAAATGCAATGCTAATAATTTTATTACGGTGGCCAAAATATTTAGAGGAGACAGAAGCAAAGGTTCTTTAAGAAAGCTTGGAAGGGCTTTATAACTTCACTTGAAGCTAGAACAGTACTCAACTTCAGAAATAAAAGTAGAACGTATTTCTCATTGTGATCACAAGTATTGACAGAGGGTACAGCACAGGATTCAAGGTACATGTTTGTCTTGATTTCATGTAAAATAACCCACATTAGGCTTATATCAATAGCAAGAGGAAAATTAACTCCCTTTGTTGTTTTGAATGTTGCTATTGGGTCACTCTCCAACATTGTATACTGTTATTTTCTTCCTCCTTTATCTAGATTCAGCTTCTATTAAAGATAACACAAACCAGTGAAAACTGCATCAGGCTAGGGTGTTATTAGCACCAAATTTCCTCCTTCATTTGCAGCTTCCATCATGTGCATACTGAATGTTTCCTCATCACTTTGCATTTGAGGGCACCCGTCTGTTAATTTGCTCCCCAGATGCTGTTTCAGGATGTTTTTGCTGTTTCATGCAGCCTGTCATTTCAGAGATGCTCAGACTTCATTTTGGCCTCTAAGGAGCTGGAGGAGCCTCTGGAAGCTGTGGAGATTCAGAAACAGAAGAAAGCCTGAGGGCAGGGAGCGTGGTTTCTGGGCAAGCTGGAGGCAGTCAAAGGATGTGGTTTTGTGGATGGAAAACAAGCTGGATGAAGCTGAGGAGATGGTCTGTCATAAAGACGTCTGACAAGATCCAGGGCCATGGCCAGTGACAGTGTTCTAGTTTTGATGCTGTTGCAAACTTAGGCATACATGTTGCTGGTGTTGTACCAAAGGAGTTTTTTAGTAAAAAGAAGGAAGAAATAGTAGCAGAGGGATCCTTTCATGAAATAATGAGGAGAATAAGTTAGCCCAAAATATTTCTGAAACAAAAATCAGGCTTTTTGCAGTCTCAGAAAGCAGAACAAAATCATTGTTTGAATTTGTATTGCGATAGAAGCATCAAGTGAAAGGAATCCTATGCAGAAACTGCAATAGAACTTAAAAGATTTACAGATGTGTAAAAATTTCTGTATCAAAAGCAAGCTAACTCTTTCAACAACAGGATAACTTCCCTACGCCTTGGCTTAAGCAATAAACACACAATTTCCCCTTCCTTTTTATATACTGAAGCTGCCTGGCTGTCTTAAAATTCTGGTTTCAACAATAGTTTAAACAACAGAGCAAAGTATTTTCTTTAGAAAAGACATGGAACTTAGAAAAGAAATGAAAGCAGTAAAAAATGAACAGGATTTGTAGCGTCCACTTTTGGCCATCTGCATTAATTGCATGTGTGTGTGTTAAAATCAATTAAATGAAGGCACGCCTTCCTTCCAACACAGAAAATAATTAGGTAATATATTAAAAGTAGATAACCTTGTTTGCCTCCCACTCAACCTTTCTTCATCATTCTTAATAGCAAACATCTAGCTATTGATTGGTTCGTTTTAAATGCTAAGAAGGTAAATGCCATACTACTTTGAACTGATGAAAGAATTGAACAAAGACAATCACAGTAATTGTGGCATGTTGAGGATGTAGATGGCAAGAACTAAATACAAAAAAAATGCCAAATGCAACCTTTTCTTCCATGAAAAATATGGCAAAAGAAAGAAAACACAGGTATAGGGCAGTCAGAGAAATTTAGTTTAACTCAAGGCAGATCACTCTCATCTCTTTCATTCTGCCTTTGTAGTAAAGACTGCAATTTCATTCCAAATCAATACATTTTCTCAGGCAACATGATTCAGTTATAAATCATCATTTGTACAATGTGTTTCTGCTAATAAATCTGCAGCTAGAAGGGATAAAAAGGAAACTGGTTAACAATAAACTGTGCTGTTAAACTAGGACAGAAACAATTTAAAACACAAGGTTATCGTTGAAGCCTGTATCAAAAATATGCTCTCTATGTCAACTGTTGTGGAATTAAATGTACTTTCTCTTGCAAATAGCTGTCTATAAAGTTAAAGCTGATGCTCAAGACAATGAAAACGCTGAACACAAACTATTCATGAAGAGATGAGGTTTAATGTATATAATTTAGCTACAAACCTGACCAACTGCATTTCGAGCAGATTTTTCAACAACTTCATGAAGCAAGGCAAAATTTGGCACAAATACATATTTTGTGGCTTGGATGTAAACCTAAGGAACTGGTTACCCAATAGACTAAAAATTTCCTTTGAAACCTCAAGTACATGCTCAATATAATCTGTTGAAAAGCTAAAAACACCAAACTGGGTAAAAAAAAAAAAAAACGGCTGATGCTAGTATAAACTATTGAAAGTCCATGGACTCTGGAAGTTTGAGGATTATACATTTCTATTTGGAATAGAAGAAGTGCTTTTAAGTATGTTTCCATCCTGACAATTCTCTCTGTGTGTCATCATCATTCCCCTCCCTCTCAAATTAGGAACCTAAAATAAAATTGCTAAATCCTAATTTAAGAAAAGGTTTACAAAAGTACAACTGAAAACTATCTTTTACTGGCTTTTAGTGACATCTTAACTCCAATTTGCAGGCAAGAACAGAAAGAAATACCTGCCATTGACAGGAAGGCTCAGAAACCCCCCAAACTGGAAGAGGCTGATACAAGTCCTCAAACTACTCTAACTTCTCTTCTTGCATTTGAAAACCATACTTGTGGGCTAATGTGTCCCAAACAACTTTGCCCTATGCCTCCTCTCCAAAATAAATTCCCTTTTTGACACTTCCCTTCCTGTTTATTATTACCCTCACACTTTCGTGCTTCCAGAACTGTGAGCAAAATTATGCAATAATCGTGTCCATCACATCAGAAAATGTAACTTCTGTATAAATGGGCCCATTTTCTATCGATTTCAGCATCTTTCAACCTTAAATTAGTAGAGACATTTCTTGCTTATTAATCTGAATAAACTTGGGAGGTTGTGGTTTTTTAAATCTTAAAAAAAGTCTTCTGTCTTGGTCTTTCGATGCATCAGTAATACAACAGTGCACATTATAAAGTGGGTGTTGTTTAAGAAAAGACCAGATTCTGCTAAATTTATCCACTTAGGGGAATGGTTTTGTGCAAGTAAACAGAACGTATTCAGTTTCCCTCATTCAGACTTCTTCTACAGTAGCCAGTGAACAGAGCTCCTAGATTAATTTATTAGTGTTAACATATCTATTCACATTTCTAGTTTGTTCAGACATTAGGAAAGCTCTGATACTTTTGTATCTGATGTCACCATGTCCGCCTGAAAAATCTCTGTGTCAAGGAAGTTCTGTGCAGCCCCTACAAACAGTTTCTATTTCCTTATTCAGCAACTGAATAACAGAAGTCCAGTCCTGGGCCAAATATTGCCCTTGCTTGATAAATTTGTTAATCACCTCTCACATCTCGTTGATTCAGTGTCAATCAAAAGCAATGCTACTGCTCGCATACTTGCAGCTGAATTGTAGCTCTAAGTATATGCATTAAGTGCTTTTTTGGATAGATGCCAGAGCTGCTTGGGTCCTTGCCATGTCAGGCCCCTGTGAATACATTTTTCTCATGTGAACAGTGTTTTCAGGACCAGACTTGCATCTTTCAGCCCATTGACAGCTATGCAACTCGGCACAGGTGAGTAGGAGCTCTCCTGTGATAAGAACATTTGACTTCTTGCTGTATGCAATGTTTAAGACTGGACCCAGAGATATTTCAGGATTTAAAGGTCAGTGAGACTGGAGAATCTGTCCCCTCTGTGTTACCACTAAATATCCCACAGACACAAAAGACAATGTATTTGAGTACTTAGAGGAAGAAGAAAGGCACAGAGATACAAAAATGAAGAAAAAGTGTGCAAAAAGTACTTAAACGAATAATTAAAAAATTGTCTGGGTTACATAATTTATTAGGCTAATATTGTGTTAAATCTTTTCCCTATACTGAGACTCTCCTACTGTGCCTGTTTTGGCAGTAAATTAAAAATGTATCAATTATCCACTACCTTACAGATATTACCTTGTGTTTTCTAAATAATTTTTGAGGGTCTGGCAGCCTCATGTGAGCTTCTGAGCAAACCAGCCCAGATCACTTCTGCAGCCTCTGTGCAGTGGAACTGCGCTGGACTTCTTGTGCATATGGTGCACAGCCACCAGCAAGTCTGATACACCACAGAACTGATCTACATGTGCTCCTCAGAGATATTCAGGACACAGCAGATTGATTTAGTGCCATGCTCAAACATTTAGTCATGTCAGGTATACCCAGCCACTAGCTCTATATATTTTGGGAATTGCATCCATGGGCAATGCTGTGTAAATAATGCATAAATAATGGGACAATTAAAGCTAAGGTTTCAGATCTGGACCCTTAGGAACAGGGTCTTTGAGCTTCTAGCAAAATATTCTTTCATGTATATATTCCCCTAGTGCCATCTGCAAACTTAAGGCTGTTTTATATGGACAGAGGTAGGGAGATTGCCTTTGGTGCTAAATCCTAGGTAGTGGGTAGCACAAGTCATTCATTCAGTTGGTGGAAGAGCTCAACTTAAGCTCCACCTGAGGCATGAATATTGTGCTCTCTTGGAGGGAAGGCCCATGTGACATGAAAAATGCAGAAGAAATGGCTTTGGGGTTTGAATGATTACTGAAGAAAAAAAATATTACCATCTTACCAAATATCCTCCTCTTAGTATGCTCAACTTGTAGTCAAAATGGAATATTCTCCAAAATATTTAAACTGCTTTCTTTCGTTTGAGGTAGTGATGCTCGACTAATAATGCATTAATTAAGAGACAGGAATGGCATGACAATAACTTAAGGAAATAACATTTATTTTCAGAAAAGGTCGATATAACTAAGGCAGTGGCATATCTTACAGTTTAGGAAGATAAATTTATGCAAATATTGACTGTAATCTTTTCATAAACCATGAAGTATATATTAAGTTATTTTGCCTACAAATTTGTAAGCATTTGTTTCAAGCCAACTTTCCTCAGTGTGCTTTGGACCAACAGGATTCCCTGTTTGTTCTCCTTGCTCATGAAAAGTAAACAGTGCTAGTGCATAATGCTTATTCTTTACAATAGAACAGTATCAAGGAAGCAAAAGAATTGGAGGGCTCTGAAGCTAGAAAAATAACATCTCACAATAGTCTAATTTTTTTATTTATTAACAAAATTTTAGTTTTAATTACAGTGATGTAAGAAATGTCATATATATATATACAAATATATACACACAAGATCGAAAAGAGGACTGAATACGGAACATTTCTTTTTCAGAGCAGCAAATTATTCACTAGCTTCAATGTGCTATTGCAAAGGTACAAAAGAAACGTATGTATTATAAGTTCATCTGTGTGTTTATAGAGTGCAGTGTATAAAAGTTATTGCTTCAGACACCATCCAGATACACAGTGGTGACATTTCCTTCTCCCAGAGGTAAGGCAGGACTGCTTGGCCAATGCTCTGTCATAGGCCGTCCAGTAAATGTGCCACTTTGAAGTTCATCTAAACCTCCTTCTTCACTATATCCGTATTTCTGCTGTCTGCTCAAATGGGTGGTTAACAGACTGTGAATCCTGGGAGCGAAGACTTACTGTAAAAAAAAAAAAAAGGATTAAGGTACAGTACTAGCATGTGTTAGATATCGGTAACGTATTTAGGAGTCTGAGCTCTGACTCCACGTCCTCTGTGCTAGGAAACTGGTGTTCCTTCCTGACTGGAGATAATACGGAGCAGCAGCAACTTGAGTGGACATGAAATACTCAAGCCCTCTTTCTGGTCATCTTTCACCAGGACAGAAACCTTTTGGGAAGATAATGTGGCAAAGTCTATCCTGCTTCTCTTCCTGGTCTGTAGAGAACATTGATATATCATTCATGTCAACTGGGCAACCCTTCGGAAGGTCTGATCTGAAATTTGTATTTGATCTTTGATGATTATTTAGTCTGATTTCTGACAATAGTGGTCACACACAATATTAATCAGGATGAGGGGAGGGAAGGGCTTAAAATGTCAAAAGAAAACCTATTATCTGAAACCTCTCAAAATTTTTTCACCATTTTAAGCAAGTCCATTTTACCCTGGTCATCCCTAGAATCAAAGCTGCTTTCCAGGAATTGTCTGCTTTGCTAGCAGTGACATCCCACATACTTTTAATCATCTTCCAAGGTCAAAACTGAAGTAGAACAAAGCTTCAACAAGCATTAATTAAATATTATGAATTTATTTAAATTAGATGTAGATCTGCCAAATGAAATAGAAAAAACTTCTCATTTCTGTTTTAGCAGTAGGAGAAAAACTAAGACAATATGGGATTTAACAGTGTTCATTTGAGAGAATGAAATATATGCTAATATCACTGCGCTTTTATGCATTTTTCATTGCTCTGCTGGACTTTAATAGGGATTTTCTTTCCTTGCCTCTTGTACTGGAGAATGATATGCAGCATATAACCTCATTCACTAAGCCAATGATTCATGATGATTAAGATTTATCTTACAATTGCATTAGATCAGGCATGAATTTTAGCTTCATATATATTTTCTTTCTTTTGAATGGCTCTTCACTTCTTAGCTCTTCTATGCAGGAGGCATCCACAAAAACTGGCCTCCAGTTTCTTGCAGATTAACCACAATGAAGGAGCCTCCCTGACAGGTGCTGACCCTCTACCCTATTCAGAAAGTTATTCTCTCTTTCTGTTATAACAGACCCATAGAGAGGGGTCTAAGCCACAATCATGAATCCAAACACTCCCTAGTTTAGGGTGATCTTGGATCCAAACCAAGATTTGCAGCTGGCACCCATCTGTAGTTATAACACAATATCAAATAAGTCTGCAGTGGTGTAAATTGGCACAGATTCACAGACTTCAAAGGAAGTGTGCCAGCTTGCGGGAGCAGAGAGTGTGGATAATCCTACCTCAGTGAAGAAACAATAAAAGGGTCTGTGGAAATCAAAGTAGATAGAATAATTATGAAAAATCCAGATCAAACTGAAAAACAGAATACCTTGAAAGTTAGAAATGTAGTGTTATGCAGAGGTACATACATGTTTGGGATACGTTACAATGATACTTGGCCTTGTCTGCTATTATTTGTGTTGCATTTTATGTCCTCAAGAAGCAAAGTACCCATCATTTCTCATACTGAATTTCTCACAAAATTATTGCTTTAGCCATTATCTTTCTTTGAGGAAGAAAACAGTGGTCCAAAGCTTCGAGAATCCATCAATAGTATTCCTTCTTCAGGTGATAATTTGGTCACTGTTTCATTCTCAGAGCTGGAGTGCACGTCACTCACTGTGACCCACTCCTACTACAGGGCACCATAACACTCAGCAATTCTCCTCCTTCAAGCAGTTTTGAAAATATTAACTAAACTCCTAAAAAATTCTTACAAGGAAGTTGGATTGTCGTATCCACGTTTTTGTCATCAGTCACCAATCCTGAACAAGGTAAAATAACTTGAATGAATATAGAGAAACAAAAAGATTCGCATCAGGTATGGAACTCAGATGTTTTGTCTCTTACCTCTTCTGACATCACTGAATTATTATTTTCTTGTTGAAGATGGAGATGTTTAATTACTTGATCTTAACATCCTGCATTTAGATTTGGAACACTAAAAAAATATTTACAAGGCTCTTATGATTCTTTTATAACAGAACTTAATGTAAAGGAGACTGTGTATAATTTTCACACATGATATTTTGCCGTGTTATTTATCTTGTGTTGTTTGAAAGAAATAGGCATGCCATGACTGTCTCACTCATCTCTTAGGACATGCTTGGATAAAAGTACTTTAATTCTGTGGGAGTCCCTTAGTAAAATTCATTAATATAAATGAAGTTACTTTAATGTAAACAAGCCACTTTATTTTTAACAGTCTTCCTAAAGTCCTGTAAAACATTTTAATTGTATCTTAAATATTTTCTGCTATTTTGTAAATTTTAATTTCAATAAAAAATAGGAAAAAATAAGAAAACATAAAAGCCAAAGAGTCCTTTGGAGTCCCATTAAACCAGCAAGCAAGGGGCATAGATTGCAAATATAAGAAGTAGCTATATTAAGTCTGACAGATTCTTTTTTTTCTCAAGTGTTTTTTTTAAGAGCTTTGTTGAATATGAGCTCTCTTATTTCCTCAGTTAAATGCTGCCAGCTTGGTTCTTTCCATGACTGTTGCTTTGTAAATTCCACCCAGCTGCCATCCTCCTGCCTGAACCATTGCATGTGCTCTGCTGCACAGCGAAGTTCACCTACAGCAGGGATGCCTTGGAAAAGAGTCATGCCTGCTGCTCCACAGCATCAGCACTGGTTATATCCCAAAGCACAGCTTCCACGCAATCATTTCCTTCAGGACCATACCAGCCACCACATGAACACAGCAGCATTCTGGAAATAAAACTGTGTAAACAGCAAAGTGATCTGTGCTCAGGTGCCTGAGTCCTCATGTCTGAGAGGAGGAGCTGTCTAGAGAATTATTTAAAGTTAGACTTGGATTAAAGGTTTCACCCAATCACTGCACAGTGATATTTAGAAGACAATTCCTGCTAGGAGATCACAACTGAGTGGTGTGCTGGCAAGCAACAGTGAAAACAGGCAAAATAAGCATTCCATACAAGTAAATTATAACATTTCCTTTTCATAGAGCTGCCACTTGATCTAATTAGGCAGAGACAATGAAAATGCAAAGCTGGCAACACAGATCTACAGCAATATACACCATAGCCTATGTGTCATCTCCTCTGTGTAAAGGCTTGATCTGAACCATTAAAGCCTTATCAAGGACTGGCTTGGGCAAAGAGTGAGAAAACATAATTATGCTTCCTGAAATGTCATTTTGCTATGAATAAAATAAATTTAAAAGATCATAAGTGATACATTCTTATTCTCGATATGATTAAAAAAAAAAAAAAAAAGCTTCTTTTGAACTATTGAGCTGTGTGCCAAACACTCCTCGAAATATGGAAGTTACTTCATCTATTCATTCCTCTTAAGTATATGCATCTGGCAGCATAGATAACCTCTGCGCACCTGCTCAAAACTTAGCTTTTTAGGTTACCCTTTACATTCTACTTTCCTGGGTAGGTGTCTGAGCAGTGTGCGATGCATGCGGGCATGGAAAAGGGCTCCAGACAGCAGTCCTGTGACATAAGTCTACCCTCAACAAGTAAGAAAAATAAGCATTGCTTCATTTGTGGCTTAAAGAAAACTGCACGGGGCACAGCCCATGGAGGCAAGGCTGTGTGGGGAAAGGTGAACTGGATTTCTTCTCTTGCTGTGTACCATCTAGCAAGGGCTGGATACACGCACGCACACATACATACACAAAAAAAATAAAAACTGGAGAGATTAATAACCCATAGCTGTAACAATTTTAGGTGCCAACTCTGTTTAGAAATCCAGGATTTTTAGATTTCCAAAGAGACTTAGATATCTACTTATTCCTTTATCTGCCATTAGAAATGCAGACCCTTAGAAATTCTCATATAATCTTGCCTACAAATATGTGAGCAAAGTACAGACACCAGCCTAGAGCCTATCCTGGAAGCAAAACTCTCACTCTGCCCTATTGAGGCTGTTCCAGTGGGAGCATCCCCATGTCTGATGGTTGTCTAGGTGAATTTATTTTAAGGATTCTTCGTAGCTGGGACTCGATGCAGTGATAAGCATGTAAGAAGCTGTTAAGTGAAATGGGTGGTTTGTAAGAACATGCACCTGCAGAAAATAGGACTGCCCAATTGAAGGAAATGGATAATCCTGGAAGACTACTGGATTCACTGAGAGCACAATCACAGAACAATTCCAATCTTTTCAGTAAATGATCTAGTTAAAGCAGAAGTGGTGACATATGAGTGTTGTATTAAGGAAGAGGAAAAAGTGATGGGACTAGAGGACTTGTTAATCACCCAGCTGATAGGCAGGGTTTAAGAAAACAAGCACTGAGAAAGAAAAGAAAAAAATTAAATTTTTTGTAGACACGTAGAGATAGGTGATAGAAAATTGCTAGGTAAATAGCTATATACATTTGGATTGAAATATCTGTTAATTTTGTGTATGTAGTCTGCCTTTGAAAAGACAGTTTTCTTCTTAGGAAGCTGTATGTGTCACAGCTACTTCTTGATCTCAGTTAACCATGTGACTCTGTAATCAACTGTGTGATACTATGAGAAATTTTTAGCTAAACTGGAGAAAATAGGGATCACAACAGGACAAGGGCATAAAAGAGGACTAGCCAGCTTTTAGTGCTGACATAAGAACTAAGCATT
The DNA here is from genome assembly GCA_013397755.1 of Cnemophilus loriae. NCBI lineage: Eukaryota > Metazoa > Chordata > Aves > Passeriformes > Corvidae > Cnemophilus > Cnemophilus loriae. The sequence goes on along the minus strand of VZTF01006238.1, from coordinate 877,323 downwards.
GGGTGTGAAGTATTTTGCATCAGGGAGGTTCCTACTCCTCTTCCCAGGTGTGGATTCTTGGTGCTGATTTTGTGTGCATTTTTTAATGCCCTTGGTAAAAAATAGTTGATGTGGTGCTGATATGTCCTAGTGATACAGGGTTGGGAGGGAATATGACTCTAAAGGATGGCTGGGATGGAACACACAGGAAGAACCGCGTGACGTTGTAGGCTGGAGTAATTGAAATTCAATACTGCAAAATGCAAGGTCATGCACTTACAGACTAATAACAAAAGCCTCTGCTACAGGCTAAGAGCTCATTTGTTAGAAATGACTGAGGAAGAGAAAAACCTGGGCATATTAGCAAGTCACAGGATAACTATTAACTATCAAAGTAATGTACCTGCAAAAAAACAATGTTGACAGGAGCAGTATTTCTCGTGTGGATAAGGAAAACTTAGTGCCATTGAACAAATGGAGATATGGTCAGCTCCAAGGTGGCAATGCTGTATGCAGGCCTGATCAACTCTAGGAGATAAACTATAACAGAAACGTGGGCACAAAGAGGCCGTGGTAGGGGAAGAGAGTTCGTGGCTATTTGCAGTGGGAAGCAGCAAGCAGGTTCATGCAGTAGGAAACTGGCTTCAGCTCAAAGACAGTGCCAATATAGAAAACCAGTAGCACACATAACTTTAGATTACAATTCAAATATACTTAAAATCAGTAGAGCAGGGAAGTGGTCAAAAAATTTCTGTCAGTAGCAGGATCTGCTTAGATGGAAACTGAGCAAATGAAACTTACATAATATGTATATATAAGGTCATTTGTAATACGAGGAACCAGGACCTGATCGCCCAGCAAGCCTATTCCAGCCTTCAGCTCAGAAGGATTTCTTTTTCTGCCCTCATGAGACCTGCAGTAGCTGCTTCCCTTCCTGTGCTCCCCAGACAGGGCTCACTGAGAAGCGGCGTTGGTGTAACATGATGCAGACCTCATGGCTCCGTGCCCAGCACTCTCCCAGGACAAACCCACGAGTTCTCTCTGGTAGCTGCAGCCGAGAGGCTCAGTGCCACAGAGGCACAGACTCCCAGTGTGACAGGGAGGGAAGGGTCCTTATGCAGGAGAAATCCTCTGCACGTGGGATGCAGACGAGAGACTTCCTCCATAGCCGGAAAAAAATATTTTCTCCTGCAAAGTGCTTGCAAAGGTGTGAATCAGACATCTCTGCTGACTACTTTACATATATACGTAATTTCCGAGTAATTTATAGCATCAAAACAATTACAATTGTATATTAATAGGATTTTGGTCTCTGATCAAAATATTTTCAGAGCAACACTTTAGTGCTGCTTTCAGTTTCCATTCCTACTTCATATTTACTATTATATATATTTTTTTTCCTTTTACTACAAGCAGCTCATTTGCAAAGTTGTTAGTACATAAGATTGGATATGTTGCTGAAGGTAATTTTTTTACAAAGTAATACGTATTCATTGGGTATGAGTAATGAGTTTCCATGGGATTAAATGTATAAGGAAGTAGCGTTCAGAGTAGGAGACTTAAAGTCATGATGTAAAGATTGACAAACATCAGCAAAATAGAAGTGATTCTTCTGATACAGAGGCATGTTAGATGCTAGACATCGTGAAACATGAATGTACTGCCAAAGAGTTCAGTGTGACATTTGGTTTATGTGTCTCCAAAGGCAGTTTGTTAGGAAGTGACTGAGGGGGATTAGTGAAAGGATATGAAACATTTTAGCTGTAAGTCACTAGTTCAAATCCTCTCCAAGGCAGGAGTGAATAAGGACCTAAAGCACTGGAATTGATGGAGTTGGTGCTATGGCTGATCTTAAAGTTATGTATGTGCTTAACAGCTTTGTTGGACAGAGTCTGCAAAGTCAATGTTATTTGTTGGCCCATGTGAAATAAGCTGATGTCCCTGATTCAATCCCACTAAGTCAGCACCAAAGGATTAAACAGCAATGAAGTGCTTTTGCACATCTGGTGCTTCTCCCACTGGAGCATAGCTGAGTGACAGGCAGGGGAAAGCCATACCTGCCTTGGGTAGAGAGGGTTTTAGTCTCCAGTGCTGTAAATCTGGCACCTGTCACAAGCACTAAAGCTCACATTACATAGGACAAACCTGGGGCTTTGTTTTTTCTTAAATGTTTTCACAGCTACATCTAATCAATATAGTCTTCTCTTTGTTGCAGGAAGAAGTAGTAATTAACTTTCTGTCTAACACAAGCACCCTCCCAAGTTGGCATAGAATTCTGAAGAAGAAAAACAGTTTTGCCTAAACTAATCAGTGTCTTTTGCCAAACTCACACAATTATTGAGAGTACAAAAAAACCAAAATCGGTGCTGCATATCTTCATTTTATTACAAGGAAGTGTTAAGGCAGTCACAGAAAGTCCAGAGAGGCTCTGGTCAAGCATTCATCAAGGTAACGCTTTCAGGATTACACGGGTGGAAGTAGGTACTCATTGTAGGATTAAACAGCAATGTCACAGTTTTGTGATTTGCCTCTGGAGAAGGAAAGGAGATCAAGAGCTTTTATCGTGTTCAGGTGCAAGCCACAGGAAATTAGGCTTGCTTTATAGACCATGATTTCCTGACTACACAAGCATAACAATAATTAGAAATCTTGCAGAGGAGATTATATACTGCAAATGTAGTTGTTTACCTCTAGATTCCTATTGTGAGATGAATTTTCCAATACCATTAGTTATACTGTATATTTTCTTTAGCTGAAACAGGAAGAAAAAAAACGTCTACATATTATGAGACTTCTAAAGCTGTATGGCTCATGAAATCAAATAGATGTCATAGGGCAATAAAGGAAATTAATTACCATAGAGGAGGTGGCAAAATAAGACTACAATTTAATGAAAATTCAGAAAACAGTGTCATTTTATGGATGTAGCATTGGTACCTATCCATCTATCTGAATGTACATATGTATCTATCTATCTATCTGTCTCTATATATGTTAACTTGTACTTATATTCCATTTTCTGTAGCTTTTTGATTGAAAAGTTCACGCAGATCAGAGCCACCATAACATCTCAAACTCGTGCTGTCCTTGGAAGACAATTTCAGAGAAATTTGAAAAATAAAAACCCTACCCAACATAAAGAAGAAGATAAATATATGAAATTATACTTTGCTTATGAAAAGACTGGGCTTATAATGGATTCTAAAGTGATCTTATCTAACTTTGAAGCATCTCAAAAGCTTTTTAGTGACAACCAGAAATACTATTTAGAGGTGAAGAGATAGAACCAAACTCAAAATTGTGCTAATCATTCACAGAGAACTGAAAGGTAGAAATACCAAAAGCACGTTTCCTTTTTAAGTAGCAGCTACCAAAAGTTTATTGATGACCACAACACTTATTTCTTGTGCCTACCACACATGGATGTTATCAGATTTTCAACCTTCATATGATGCTGTGTTTAGAAAATATATAAACTTAAAATCTCCTTACTGCAACATGTCATGTCCAACACACTTAAGACAGCCCACCAGCTTCCCGAGTGCTGCACTGCAAGCTTGTTTTAGTTCAGCTGAGCCATTAGATTGTTTTAGAAATACATTGTGTATACTATTTAGACACATGCCAACATTAATAAGACACTTCAGCATAATTGACAGCTGCCTTATCATGCAATGAATGGCAAGGTGTATGTCAGAGACAGACAGTCTTCAACAAACAGAAGCCAGTGTACAGAGTAATGATAAGATTTCCACAAAATAAATGGTACAGTTGTATTAAAATTCTATCTGATTAGATTAATCAGTGACTCTGAATTGAGAAGGTAAGTTCTAATAGCTTCCCTTTCTTTGATTAATATATTGTTAGTTATTTATCAGCCTTTGTTTGATATGTCACAATACAGATCTCTTTGCTCACTATATTTTTCTTGGTTTTAATATTAATTATGGGCTAATCATGATGTATGTAAGATGGGATTAATTTCACCTTCTTTAATGATCTAATATCTAGATATCCACTCGTGTCACCTCAGAATTCATTATCACTCTCCAGAGGACAATTCAGACTCTCCACTTTAGGTACCATTTTCTCACATGAAGCAACCTAAATGATGCACTCTGAGAGACCCCTAACTTTTAAATAGCTAAAGTGAGATGAATGCTACCCACAGGGACAACCCTTTCATCCTCTGAAGGTGAAGATGAGATGACCTCTAGAAAAAGAACTCATTTAAACTCAGGTTTGTAGAAGAGGGATAAAATAAATACTGATACCTTCCAAACCACTGAGAGTTTCAGTAGCATCCTCACTGGAGCCAGGAGGTCACCCTGAGCCTTGGTATGAAAGACAATCACACACTGCCATCTTTCCTGTTAGCAACATCAGACGTGAAGAGAACTGTGACCATTGTATCCATTACATTATCTTGGAATCAAATTTTGGATCCCTTTTTGTCAACAACAGATGGCAATGAATATGAAAGTTGGACTGCATGGTGGAATTAGCAGCAGTAAGGACTGAGGCCTCCCCGAGCCTAATTGCTTTCATGTGCAGTCCATCTATAGACAAAGATACATTACTGATATTTAAAACTACCCAGAAAGTATGCTGAACACTGCATTACTGGAAGACAATGAGAGAAAAACATAAGCTCTTACAGTGGGAGTTAGTAAATGACATAAAGTTTCATGCTGGACTTGATTTAGGCTTCAGTTGTGAGCAGTGGCGGGAATGGTGAAAAGTGAAAATGATGCCTTATTAACTCATAATTTAGATATGTAAATAAATATGTCTTTTATATGGGAATTACATTTTTCATTTTCTTTTGATAGCTCCCAAAGCAGTTTTGTATGTTTCTCAAGTAATAAAATTATTTTCACATTGGTCAATACTGCAAGGGGAGAGGCTCAAAATGATTCTGTATGTGCCTATTCTGTCTGCTGGAAGGAGATCTCTTTCAGTGACAAAAGAATTTATCTGATTTTTTTCTAGGAATACTAAAATGATCTATAGCAATATCGTTGTAGTGGATACGGTAATCTTCAGGTGATTGACAGTAAGCAGCAGCCAGGCCAACTTTTTAACAGTTGCAAGCAGATCCACAATGGTACTTTCTCCATGACTTGGATTCCCAGAGGAGATTTTCAGCTGTCATGTGAACAAGTCCTGGAAATATTGCACATTCAGGACTCATTTTCCTGAGAAGCCTTGAGTGGAATAATTAAAAGTCATACGAACAGGACCCCCTCATTTTGGGTCTGTCCTGTGGAACACTCAGCACCTAGAAAAAGCTGTTTAGCTCTTATGTCTAGCGAAATTGTTCCTATTTATGAAGAAAATCATACATCAGAGTAATTTTAGTGAAAATCTGAAAATTGATATTTAAAATTTGTCTCTCTTATTCGTGTCGGGAGTTTTGTACCAGCAGTTCCGTGGCCTAGGACAAAAAGCAAGCACAACTATTGTCACCAGCTTAGTTAGCCTGAGGTCTGAAGCACAATTATTGTGTTACATGTGGTTTATTGATATTTGTTTAAATTATTTTAATGCATTTTTATTCAGATACAGGATGTCAAATTCTGAATAGATTAATTCTCAGCTAAGACAGAAGGACAGAATGATCAAAAGGAAGGAAGAATTATCCTATTGTCATCACTATTAGTGGGTTTACTCACTAGACAAAATTTGGTATCTTACAGTTTGTATTATGTTGAAAGAGAAATAAATGATGAAGAAAATAACTGTTTAAAAAGCTGTACATAATCCTGTTTCCTCAAGCATGACAAATCTGAATACAAATTTCACCATTCACAGTCATCATTGTTTTTAGCCAGCTTTCTACTTAAAAAACCTTATCCTACACCCCATCACTGCAAGCATGGCCCTAGAGCCACAGAACAGTTCCCCTTCCAGCAGTGCCAACTCTCTTCCCTTCCTCTGTCTGGGCACTTCTCCTTGCTTTCCAAAATCCCAACACATCTATTCAGGTAAGGATGATCCCTGAGCCACCTTACATTTGTCTCCACCTTGAACAGCGTTTTGTGTTCATGTTTTGTTGTTTGAGATTTCTGTTATTTCAGCTTCCTTCTCCTTTAACAGAGGTTAATGACTTTTTAAAGTTATCTTAAATGAAAGGTAGTGGTTAAGCCTAATAGTTCCACTGAATCTTAATCCAAGCCATAAGAATGTTTCAAGACTTTCTGAAAGTAAGTTTAAAGTTTTACAGGGCTATTAAATGTTAACCTGGCCTTTGACAGCAATAGTGTGGTTTCATCAGCTCACACTGTGAAGAATTAAGGAAGCTGGAGTGCAGAATGAACTCCCCATTCCCACTCACATCCACCAGTACTCCGTTTAGGTTTTAAGTACTGCTTACATATTACTGTGAGATCACTGGAAACCACAGGGAATCCTACTAGCAACACTGCTGACCTCCATTACTTCTTCCCTTGCTCTAAAAAAAATTGGTAGCAAATGTTTCTCTGTCTTTTTGATAAGCTTGACAGGTTCATTACCCCTCTTTAGTTTGCTAAAGCTCAGAATAAAGGTAGTCATATAAAATTCTTAATCAGACATTCAATTTCATCTGTGCTACTTGATAGTACTCTATTAACACACATAGCATTGCAGAAATATGCTAGCAGTTTTTCAGCTTGAACTGTTGAAATTAAAGCAAAGAAAGTTGTATGTGGACACGTTTTATGCCAGTAGAGAATGCTCTCCTAGAATAGTCCTTTGTCAAATCCAGCTTTTAATAGAAGTGGTTGTGGAGCTCCCTTCATCTAGTAGGCTGACAGGTCTGGTGTTAAGTTTCATCCTGTCATGCTTACTTATAATCCTTGTGCCAAAATAAGCCATTCCTTTCAGTCATGGTATTTCCGGTTGGCAAATAATTGTGATATTACCATAACCATCTTAAGTCTCATTTGGTCAATATAAAAACATGTAGAATTCTTTTCCTCTTTCCTTGTAAAGCAACTTTTCCCATGTCTTTTCCCTCTACATATATTTTTCTGAATTATTTACAATTAATCAGCATTATTCCAATATTAATTTTACCCAGGGTTTTACACAGTTTTTATCAGTGCAGTGAGAATTGTTTAGATGAGGGAGATGTGTACAGTACAAACCATCACAGAAAAGAATTAAATTTTATCCTAGTTAAATAATTTATCCCAGGATAGATAGATAAGCCCTGCTTCTTGAGTATGATACAAGAAAAATGTTTGTCTGCCCAAGTCAGTGATTCCCAAACTCTAGGTCACAGTTGTGAGCAATTAAGGTTAGTGGGTTCAGGAGCCTCATAGATACGTGACAGGCAGAGGGGAGGATGGTGTGTCAAAGAAAATACATAGTTTTAGGAATAATTGATGTAACCTATGCCTACCATGCCTTCCAGAACTCAAAGGAGCACTGCCGTGAACAGGGAGTGCTTCTGATGGTTCTCTGTTCCCCATCAAACCCCAGCCTGAGTTCAGACAGTGCAGAGTCTGGTCCAGCTCATTCCTGGTATCTGTATTACGTGGAGAACAGAAAGAGCATGAGGATCACATCAATCTTCTTCCACTTCTCACATGACTTCATCCATTCCTTTCTAACCCTTTTCCTCAGACATTTCCTTTCCACTGAAGGACAGGGTACTGATTATTTAGGAACAACCTACTTGGTGTCTGCTCTGTCCAATTCAGAGAAGGGACAACAGGATAAATACATGTGTGACACATGGGAAGGACATTCAGTCTCAGTGTGCCTCATTCTAGTTGTTTCATGTACACAAAAAAAAAAAACCAACAACTGCAGGGCATTTATATAACTTTTCATGATATCCCTTGGGGAATAGGCTCTGTTAGCTATGTTAATTTTTTGTCTGTATAATGATTCTTCAAGTCCTGCCTGAGCAAGTGGTAACATGCATTCTCTTTTATTTTTCTATCCTTATGATTCACACGAGCCCTGAAATCTACCAAAACCTGAGTTGGTTTAATTTTCTTTGAAAATTAGCAGGGATCATCTATAGGAAGAATTCTTTGCCTTTGGAGAAATTGAGCTATCAGAGCCTTACACGAATTCATGTAACCATGATTTTTCTAGAGAGACCACGTACGGGGCAAGCACACAAACTCCTTATCTTCATCCTTCTCCTGCTATCAGACTCTTTCTCCATATGTCTTGGTTCCTGACTGTACAGGAATGTTGGTTTAGAACCACTAAACCTTCTGTTTAGTTGTTCTAGCCATGCTTTAAAAAAAGACAAGTACATTTTAAGTGGAAACAGGAGCACCTGGAAAAGGCTGGAGAAGAATCAAACACTCTAAGACTCTCTTCTCTCTTTCTTCAATCCTTGTCCATGGTTTTGCTACAATCCTAGCCCATGTCTTTGTTCTTCTCATGCTGACTCTTGCAGCCTTGCTTTCTTGTTATACATGCACTTCATCTTGTCTTTAAATAAATGATGTTACTGTCCTGATTTTTTTTTTTTTTATAATAGAGTAGTTTACTTCCAAGTCATCTTATATGTCAGGTTCATGCTTCTTTTCACTACTTCTAAATTTATATGCGAGTCTGCCTCATATACATCCTTCTGTTTAGTTCTAGCTATGCTTAAGAAGGAGAGAAACACTGACACATATTAGGTGAATTTAAGACCGCCTGGAAAAGGCTGGATGAGAGGAATCAAATAATATAACCAAATAATAGAACCATAGAATTGTTTAGGTTAGAAAAGACCTCTAAAATCATTGAGTCCAGCCATTACCCAGCACTGCCAAGTCTATCACCAAACCATGTCTCTAAGTGCCACATTCATAGTCTTTTTAATACTTCCAGGGATGATGACTCCTCTGCTTCCCTGGGCAGTTTGTTCCAGTGCTTGACAATGCAACATCAAGCTTGACAGTGCTTGATGAAGAAATTTTTCCTAATACCCAACCTAAATCTCTCCTGGCACAACTTGAGGCCATTTCCTCTTGTCCTATCACTTGTTACCTGCAGAGGCTGATCCCTACCTGGCTACAACCTCCTTTCAGGTCTTTCCTGAGCCTGTTTTTCTCCACACTAAGCAACTCCAGCTTCCTCAGACACCTCACATGACTGGTGCTCCAGGTTCTTCACTGGCTCTGTTGCCCATCTCTGGACCTGCTCCCGCATCTCAACATCTTTCTTGTAGTGAGGAGCCCAGAACTGGACACAGCACTCGAGGTGTGGCCTCACCAGTGCCGAATATAGGGGAACAATCACTGCCCTGGTCCTGCTAGCCACACTATTGCTAATACAGACCAGGATGCTACTGGCCTTCTTGGCCACCTGGGCTCACTCTGGCTCATGTTCAGACGGCTGTTGACCAGCACCCCCAGGTCCTTTTTCTAGCCACTCTGTCCAAGCCTGTCACTGCAAGGGATTGTTGTGAGCCAAGGGCAGGACCTGGCATTTGGCCTTTTTGAACCTGACACCATTGGCCTTGGCCCATTGATCCAGCCTGTCCAGATCTCTCTGCAGAGCCTTCCTTGCCTCTGGCAGATCAATGCTTCTGCCCAATGCAGTGTCATCTGGAACTGCCTGAGGATGCACTCGATCCCTTGGTCCAGAGGATTGATAAAGATATTGGTATCTTTAAAATCCAAAGGATACCATTTCTCTGCCGGAGAGATCTGTGTTTCCTATGAGCACTGCCTAGCAAACAGAGATCAGTTAAAGCTTGACAAATATATTCATTTAAACATTTTGCAGTGAAAAGAACTATTTGTTTTTAAAATAAATCTTTTGTACTGTTTCTATGCTCTTATTTGTCTAGATACTTTAACAATTCTTTGTTTGCTTGTTTTTGTCTCTTTGCCTGATTTTGTTTTTCCCCTGGGAAAGTGAGCGAATGAAAGCTGTCTGGGATGTTTTCTCACTTTTTGAATTTTGATTCTGACACTTTGTACCTTTTCAAAACTTGCTCAACTTTGGAAGAAGTAAAGCTCAAACAAGTGAAATGAAACTCTGTAACTTTTACACTTTATAACTTTTCAAAGAGGTGGAAAAGGTATTTAAAATGTAACAGAAAGACAGAATTATGGAGTTTCAATTTTCTGTTGCTTTACTCTTTTGCAGAGCTGAAGAGGTTCTTAAATTTACAGATGTGCAAAAAGGAAAATGTAAAAAATAAGGAATAGGGAGACTAGAGGTCACAGTTTTTAATGCATGTTTTATAGAATGGGGAAGCTTTTGGGCAAAAACATAGGACAGAGAAAACATAAAAGTCATATCTGAAGCTATGCAAAGAAAATGGCATCATTTTGTACAGTACAGAATAAAATACAATTTCGATTTATTATTCATGCATTTTCTTAATAAATTCATTCTCCCTTATGAGTAGGATCCACGGATCAACTCGAAGCATTCTGCAAGGTCCCAATTCAGAAAAGTGCATATACATATTTATCTGTACATTTACCAGTTGCAGTGTCTGGCACTTGGTTGGAGGCTGTAAATAGCAATGAAGCTCATTTGTGAAGGAGACAGAGCATTCTCAGAGGCCTCTGCTGCGAACGCACTTCCCCAGGCACTAAATTTAAACAGGAATCTCATCACCCTTTACCCCACGAGGAAGACACATTTCTTTGATGCTGCCATGATTTATACAAATAACTGCAGGACAGTAAATATTGCTGAGCATATTTTTGCTTTGTCTGCCTCCGTGAATCTTGTGCTGAGTGCGGATGGTCCAACTCCGGCAGAGAGACGGAGCTGCCCAAGCCCCAGCCAGGTCTCCAAAGGCCCTGCTCAAGAGCTGCAGCCTCAGAAAGATGCCAGAGACAGATTTCTCACAGAAAAGCGAATTTTCTAGGAAGAAACAATACAAATGATATAATTTTGTGCTAAACATAGTGATCCCATTGATGTAGGGCCCCTCTTCTGTAACCTTTCTGAATTATCAGAAAACCAAGACATCTGCTCTCCATGGTGCTCACTTAACCACAGCTGGGCAGGTTGTATAGCCAACCCCACCAGTGCTGGGGGATTCTCTTGTCCCAGCACAGGATTTTAATCACCTACAGTATTAGGCAGTGATGAGTTTCCTGACACCAAAAGCACTTTACCTCCTCAACAGGGATCTAGGTGCATGTAGATAGTCTGAATAACACCTGACATCTGGAAAGTCCAAGAGATGCGGGCATCTCAAAATAATGTTTGAGACTTGCACCAGGGTATTTTCCATGGGGCGGGAAGGTTGCCTGGGGCTCATTCTGTGGCCTGGGGACTTGGGAGTGGTGGCCTTGTCTCCCTCTTAGACTGCTGGAGCCCAGCCACACACAGCCACTGTGCAATAAGTCCTTACAGCCCACGTTATCCCATGCCTGCTGGGACTGGAGGAGTGTTTCCATCTTGCACTTGAAAACAAACCCAAAGCCGTAGTCACGTATGGTTCTATAAAAATGATACCTGAAAGTGACCGTGTAAAGCTGGATTTATTCAAATTCATTCTGTACACATTAGCTGTAAACATAAACAAATACAAATGAGGGGCACAGGGTGTGTGTTTGTTTTTCAGATGACAATGCTTATTGCATTTACCTATAAAACTGGAAAGACCATAGGAGATGATTCAGATTATTAGGTAAATAATGCATGTTTAAGAATATGACCCTGACTGTCCCTTTTGCCGGTTCTTCATTTTGTTGAATGATTTATTTATAGCGTGTCTGTGAATTCAGTCCCTTCTGTGGGTGATGTCATCTTTCTCATGTATTACACATGCTGCACCCCAGGGAAAAAGGCAGCAACATGATTCAACATTTTACTATTTCTCCTTCCTCTTAGTACATATACTCTATATACATATTTGTTTCAAATGTCACTGAAGCATCTGTTTAAAAATATTTATAGAAGGAGAGGAAAAAATTACACATGCCTGTTCAAGTTCATTTTCTCTATTACTGACACTTCAGATAGCAGGCAAATTATTCTGTTTGTGTCATTCACTTCAGCCTTGTTTGTAAAGAATTCCCATAGTATTTTACACGTCTGATGGCTAACACTTAGCATTGGAGAGATTAATGAAGCCAAGATGAAATGGTGATAGAGTGAAATAGTAGCAAAAATGCTGGAAAAGAGAAGCAAGCACAACACTCATACCCAACAAACAGACTTATAAAAAAAACAACCAACCAAAAAAACCCACCAACAAATCAAAAAATCCCCAACCTACTGCTATTTTACTAAATGAAAAAAAAAATTCTTAAATATTGATCTTTTCTCAGTAAGAGGTCATTTTAAAGGTTATTTTATTTACATTTGATTGTATTGATTACATGTATGAAATATGTAAATCTTTGAATCACAGCACAAAGTTACTGGAAAGGAGGATGACAAAAACCAATTAGAATAACTCTCTGTATTTCGGAGGCAACCTATTTCTCCACACTGCACTGGGAAATCCATCCCACGCATCAACCTCCCAGCTGAGCAAAATATAAGCAGCTCTTGGGAGGCAATGAAAATTTCCAGTCCCTGACAACTTTTATGAGCTGGGATTTGGTGGCTGCCCTTTAGTAAAAAACTGTGGCTTCCATTGAAGAAAACATTTCTATTCTATTGATACCCTGCCAGTCCTTACCAGATACTCCCTCTGTTTAAAGGCTTGTCGAAACTTATGATGGAATCAAACTTCTCTTTTTTCTACAACTGCAGCATTCAAGGGATCTTATATAGATAGAACTAAATGCTTGCTTTAAACCACAATCCATATAAATTAAATTGAAAATAACTTTTATAATAATATATTTATACATGTTATTTTGAGTACTTGCTTTATGTTTCACACAAAAGACAAGAATTCTGAATTCTAGGAATCTTTTCTCAAAAAACCTTTTTGATATATATTGCCTCCAACATCCCAGGTCTTTTACATGCAAAAAGGACATTAATATGAATGAGAGTGATTCGTACGGCAAGGAGACTCTCAGAATCAAGATGCATTAAATGGTTCACAGAGGAGAATTTTAGATAGAGAGAAAAAAATCATGGAATTATTCAGTGGAGTATGCATTTGATTAGTCTATCCTAATATAATGTATACAGTAAGTAGTTTCTGACTCTTAATGCAATATTCTAAACCAGTGGTTGTTGGCCCAACTAGTGAATATCTCTTAAATCTTCTGTACCTGAAAATACTTGAGATAAAATTGATTTGTGTTTTATTTCTTAAATATTCATAATGTTATGTATGTGTGTGTATATATACATACACATATATAGATGTATAGATACACTTCGAATTTCATAGAGTAAAAATATATCTGACCAAAAAATTCATGCATCATCACTGAGGAAAATAGCTAACTAAGCTTCAGATAAATGTATAAGGTTCTGTCTGGAAAGACTGAATCCATTAGTGAACTGAACTAATAGGTCAAGAAAAGTAATAGCCAAATAAATATTTTATTAGCATTTTGTGAAACTTGCTAATGGTTAAGCCTACTAATCCTACACTAGTGGGATTCTTTATTCAATATCAGGTCATTATTCAACACATATTGTCTCCAGTTTCATACAAAGTGACTTTCTGAATGTGACTGGAGAAAGGTATTTTCACATTAACTGAATACTCTAGGATACAACGGATGAAATGTGCTGCTGTTCTAACTGTTTTGCTGGTTAAATGATTGGGGGAATCAAACAGAGCGGTATGAAGATACGTCAAATAAAATGTCACTTTTATTTTCAATAAGTTTTCATAACTGACTTTTCTCTTGAAACTGTAAGTGACGAAAAGGCTGGTGTCAGGCAGTAGGATCATTCCTTAGCTCAGGGTCTCATTTCCCACAAGTGCAGTGTGGAGACCCAGCCCTCCAAGCACCTCCAGTCAGTTAGGAGAGGAGCTGTTTGTGAATGACAGCATGGATGAGGGATTAGCATGGATGTGGGATTAGCATGGACACGGGATTGCATGTCCCTACCCTCATCATTTGTAAATCCAAGTTTTACCTTTACTTTTTGTCTTTCCCTTGGAGTCAAGTCTCTCACCACGAGAAACTGGTGGAGATGGGAGCTGCCATGTGCCCCATGCGAAGCCGGGGGTTACACAAGGCAGCCAAGGTACATCTTGCTAACTGGTGCTCTGGGCACACACATTTCTCAGAAATTGTTTAACTAGGACAGATCCTGATGGGTCAAGAAGCAGAGGCAGCTTCTCAGAGTTCAGGGCACATTGGAAATTATCCTCTTGAGGCAGCCCTCTCATCCTGGTGCTAAAAACCAGAAGATACAGAGCTCAGTGGGCAGCTCATGACAACCGTCTGTCTTGCCTTTCTCTTTTAACTTTGTTTGTTTTCTTCCTGTTGTTTCCAGGTCAAGCCTTTTCTACACTGTTTTTCCTGCCTGTGTCTAAGTTCAAACTTAGATGGTATTTATTCTGTCAAAACCACCATTAACATCAGTGGAACAATTTTAGATTAAGAAACCAATGAACGTCAGAAAAAAGCATGAGATCTGTTACTGTGAAGATGCACATTTTGATTCAATACCAGTAAAAGAATCCAAACAAGTCTGAAATTTCTATCATCCTTTATGCTTTTCTAGCTTTAGTTTCATCCCTTATCCTTAGCATTTAAAAAAATAGGAAAAAAACCCAAAAACTTTCATATTTGAAGACAGGGCTTTTTATGATTCAGTAATCACTGAGATTAGACCATAACACTGATGTACCGACCAAGGGAGCATTCCTTTCTCAGGACACTAAATCAATTTTACTAATTTATGTTAATATTTAAGCAGGGAAAATACTTAATGATTCTCTCTTATCTAGTCCAGTTGGATTGATTTCTTTTTCTAAGAGTGCAGTTTATGAAAATACTGTCTAAACTAACTGTGAGAGTGCTAGGAGAACATAAACTGTATGATTTTAATGTATAATTTAAAAAGCAATTTCAAGGCTCCAGTTCTATAGCTGTTCAACATATAAAATTCTCACTCAGCTCTGCAGTTGGAGGAGATTCAATAGAAGTGATTTTACAATTGATTTCAGTAGGTGTTTTGACTACAAGGGAAGAACAAAATTGGCCAACAATATTTGCAAAGTGATTTTGGATTCTTGGGAGTGAAGACACTGCTATGTAAATTGTTATCATTTTTATGAGCTGGAGTACTCATCCTATCCCAAATTCTCTCAGAAATTTCTGAGTTTTAAAAAATTTGCATCCATAGTCTCATTCTCTGCTTCCCCTGTTAAGAGTGAGAACCCATGTAAACAGGAATGCCACAGCTATAGAACTGAAACTGTGTATAATGAGAGGTAGTACATGTCAGTAATAGAGCAGAAGTTTTAGGGCAAATTCCTTTTTGCTTTGTCTTTAGCCTCATTATTTTTGCATTCCAATCATACACAGGGGTGGCAGCTTCTCTCTGAGACCTCATAGACTGAGGTTTAGGTATTCTCCAAAATTATAGGGGATTTATGGTCAAAATCCTGCAGAAATAAGGTTTATAACCTGTAGGTGCAGTAAATTAAACCAAGGTCTGTTCCCCGGCTCGGAAGCCAGCTGGCATGATCTGCCCACATCTATGCTGTTAAACTCTCTTACTTTCCAAAACAGAGTGTCGGAATCCAAACTGCCTATTGGGAATGATCTTTGGCCCATGTTAATTTCCAAATTGTTCCAGTGATTTTTTGGAAGAGTGCTAGCGTTCACCAGCCAAAACCATGTCAGGGATTTTGTCTTCTAGCAATTTAACAACACAGACAGCTGAGTTCCAGCGCCTGGACTGTGTGCTGACTCTGTTTTAGTTTTTCAGTCTAGATGGGCTTTCTATCTATTCCCAGTGCTTCCTATTTCCTGAGCACACACTTTACCCACAGGATAATATATCAATGGAAAGAGTTTGTCATCTGTTATCAGAATAAAACTATTAACTCCTTGAGCCCTTGAGTAGACAGAGATATCTAATGTGAAATCCTGAGCCAGATGCTGGGGACACCAAATATCCCATTTTTTCAGTGAAGCTGCAGACAGCTCCTCACCCAGCACAAAGGGTGAGTCCAGAAATCTGCCATGGATGGCCAGCTGATGCCAGGTGTCTAACTTCTAGGTACTGTACTACTTGGGACACTTGCTCTTATGGCAGCATATGTACTTAAAAGGATTTGAGTAAAGTTGCAGTTTTTCCTACATTGTTCCTTAACTTTACGTGGCTGATACAGCAGCTTTAGTAATGTTTGCTTAATTACATTTGGGCACGAAAGACTGTGATACTTATCAATATTTATATCTGTTCATTTATGTAAAAAAAAAAAATGTGCTCAAGAAAAGGCTAGTGGGAGAACATGTGTGCAAGAGATTGATATGGGGAAAGCAAAGATAAATATTTTTGGAAAACTACTGCCACAGTTTCTCAAATGTCTTTAGTATTATTCTAAATATTTTGCATTTGTATGTAACTTTGTATATATTTTTGCTTGTCTTCCAAACGCAAAATACATTTGTGGGAACGTGATATTTTACATCTGACTGACTAATAGAGTGGAAATATACAAAAATGTCTATCCACAAAAAAAGCTCTTTGAGGCTGGAAAAAATCTCAGGTCATTCTGGCTATATCAAGATTCACATTTCAAACGGGCAGTTATCTGGGGGAGGTGGTGATGTTAATTTTGCTGTTATTTTCCCTTTTACAGACATTAATACTCCACCATTCTGTTTGCGGAACAATTCACATCAACTTCAGGCAAAATTAGGATGGATAGTTTTAGCTGTTTAAGTAGGTAGTTTTCAGAAATCTAGTTGAATTCAATGAATCTTTTGCAACACTATTGGCTTTGATAACCCACAATTGATGAATGACCACAAATAGCTGAAGAAAACAAAACTATTTTCAAGTTATGGCTGCCCATAGCCCAAAACAGAGATGGTAGTTGAAGTTTCCAAGGGCAAAAATGGCTGGGCATTTTGCAGTGATTTGCTACCCTTTTCCTACACTTGAAAAAGAGTGATACGGTCAGAGGAGCAGTTTGCTTCTGATTGCTGAAGAGTATGAGCACTAAAACTCAAAGAACAAGGTGAATGAAATCAGGTGAATGAAAGGCAGGCTTTAAAGAGATTTAGGGAATATTATTACAATAAGATTATGCAGACAAAGGAAGTCTCATCAAGTAAGGACTAGGCTCAAGTGTAAGCTACTTTACAAACAGACACAAAAATGAAGTTCTTATAGTACCGACTTGAGAAAGCAATCTCAAGATGAATTTGTTGCATATTTATTTATGTATATTTGGTGTCTTAGAGAAAGAAAAATCCACCTAGTTGTACATGTGAAATGCCAAAATGTCACATTAGTATCGAATTTAGCAGGAATATTATAACTGGGATCTAGATTTTCTTTTTTGCTATGTCTTTCTTGGACTATCTTGTTCTTGTGTGCAGATGAATCCTGCTTCATTCCCTACATACACTTCAGTGTTTGTTAACACTATATTTTTAGAGAGTAAGACTCATATTTTAAAGTATATATGTGAGTTAATTTTGCTTGAAGATGATCATCATCTTTTAACTGAATTTGTGGAGTTGTTGAAAAAACTGATCTATCATAGATGCTTTAGCTTACGCAAATATCATGGTAACACAAATAAATGTAATGTTGGATTTCAAGGGAAAGGGCCAAGATCCTTTTACTCTGACTGTTGTGGGAATTATTTCTAGAGCTGGAGATATTTGTTGAGGGTAGTTTTCTTGTTTGGTTTTGCGTAATTTCATTCTGGTTTGGTTTTGCGTAATTTCATTCTGGTTTGGTTTTGCTATACGTTTGGGTGCGGGGTTTGGGGGGATTTTTTACTATTCTATCAAAATGTTAATAGGCTATAAAAAGATTGTCTTAAAACTTACAAAACTCCAGGGACAACACTTTAAATCCAGCAGATGAAAATGTCATGAAATTCTCAGGACTTCAAGTTATAGATTGTAATGGACACTACATTTTAGCCATTTAGAGTGGTCCAGCCATCAAGAATTTAAATGAAAATTCAAATACATATATATGTGCCTGTAACAATGCAAATGTGTGCAAGTATCTGTGTGAGTCTATGTTACCTACAGTCCACGTTTTCACACATTTCTTCTAGGGTTGGATCTAATTCAAACTTGAGAATATAGTATTCAAATTGAAATGCCAAGTATTTTTTCCCCCAAACATGTGCTTCTATCCTTTCTTCTGTATAAAACTGACCAACACCCAGGTCACACAATACCTCTACAGTGATAGCTTTAAGATGTGATAACTTGTGGTTTACTAATCCAAAAACACTTTCAAACAGTAGGTATGGAAAATTCCCAATGTGTCATGCAGAAATTCCCTCTGGCATTAAGACCTGACATAGAACTGAAACTTGACTTTCCAAAGCAGTAATAACTGTTCTCACTCAGGAGGAACCAAAGAGAAGACTTCAGCTAGACACATGACAGCATGTGAAGTGACCTTAGTCTGTTCCAGAAGATTTTTAGTTTGTCTTCAGTTAACTGTGATAGGACTTGAATAAAAAAAAACTCTACAGGAATTAAAACAAACAAACAACCTCCACCCCCAGCCCCTGAACAAAAAAACCCAAAGTATCATGGAACACTCTCAGAGCATTGTTTCAATACCTTCTAAAATACTTTAAAAATACTTTTTCAAACTTCTTTGATACGTACAGAACGGATAGTGGTATGATGGCTGTATATAAAGATTTTATTTCATTAATTTACAATGATCAGCTTAAACTTCCTATGTTTACTATGACATGTCACATTCAAACCCTTATTTCACATCAGTTACACATCTCCATTCACACAAAAACATACTACTACAACAGACTCCTGAAATTATATAGATTGCTTTCAGTGTTCTCAATAGGTCTGATAAGTTAAACAGAAATCACTTGTCATCCAAGAATTGCTTTTTGGAGATATGAGCTGTTCAGCTAACTGTTGAGATAAGGAAAGAACAGGAAAAATGGGAAGAGATGTGCTCAAGAGTCATACCAAATTATCTGGAACTTTTTATTTGTTGAGTTGACTCTCCCCAAGTCTGAAGGTTTCTATCAGCTACAGCTGAAGTTGATTAGAATTTTTCTATTATTTCCTGGGTATTGAGGGTAACCAACGACCCACTCCTCCAGCAGAAAGGAAGGTATTATCAGTTGATATTTTCAACTCCGTGTAAACTTGCAGAAGTACAGACATTAAATACAATTGAGAGATGTGTCTTGTATATTTCCTGGGATATGGGAATATGTCTACTGACAAGAGCTCTAGAAGGCTAATTTTTGCAATAGATGGCTTGTATTAATTACAAATTTTGAATTTGTAACAATATAACTCCATCATTTCTATAAAACAATATTTAATATACAACAAACTTTCACCACATAAACACATTAAAAACACCTTTTTATAGTTTCAAGGATTACAGGTTTCTCATAAAAACATTTTCATAACTAGAATCTTAATACAGAATGATTTTTTCTATGCCAAAATACATTTAGATGGTAAATTGTTGTAGAAAAAGATACAGAGAGAAATGGGGTTTGCTGGCATGTAATCCATCTTATTTCATTCTTTCATGGTCAACTTTAAAGCAAAGTTAAAAATGTCTGTCATAAAATCCTTTATTGTTTTATCCAGAGTCTTAACCAGAATAGAAGAAGGAAGCTAATTGGTTTATTCTGTGTTTCAGTGTCTCTCAGGTGTGCCCAGAACAGCACTTAGTACACACTACCTGGACCATAACTACCTGTCAAGGGTTTTTTTGAAAGATATAACATTCCCATTAACTTTCAGCTTTAGGTGCCCACAGAATGAGGCGTGGATTCACTGTAATAGCTGAATTGCATTTACCAAATGCAACACCAGAAAAAAAAAATCCACATAAAACCACATAGGAAGATTGATCACACATTTTTATTAGAGTCTTTTGAACAATTGCATTATGTTGTTCCTTTATTTAAAAACTCTTGCAAAAAAAAGACATTGGAGTGGACTGGTTTCAACCCTGAGCATTAACACTGCATATCAAGTACTGTAGTAAAGAAGCTGGTTAAGTTTGTAGCACTAGCACAAGTCACTGATATTAATCCTCTAGGTGATCAGGTTTTTACAAAAAAAATACATAGTTTTCAATAAATAATGCTTAATTTTACAACTTTGATACAGCAAGGTCATACACTGTTTTGACACATACTAAACTCTGCATGCTATATAGTCTACTAGAAGACAAAACTTTGCCATGCATTTTCTTTTTCTAGTGCTAGAAAACACTTTGTCCTCCAGTGCATTGCCTCAAGCAGCCTTACCATCTTCCTTCTCTCACAGCAATAGGCCGTGCACTGGCATGCAAAAACCTCAAGAAAAGGTTTCCCCCCCACCATCACTCAGACTTCTAAACAAAAGTACTTTTCAGCTTTTCCCCCCAAGACCTGGAGTGGCTATGAAAACTAATTTCATGTGGCCTTGAAAAGTCTTTGAAATTACATATTTTAAAAGTGTCATGCTTGAAAAACTGCTCTAAAACATTCAATTTCCCCCACCTGTGGCCATCATGCAACATCATTGAAATGTTGTAACCATCAAAAGTCCCACATTGGAAAACAGGCCTCCATTTTAAAACAGCCCACCAAAAAATAAAAGGAAATAAGAAAAAAAGTATCACAGCATTTATGTAAAGACTCCAAAACGCCAACATATGTACAAGAGCAAAACCAGATACAAATTGTAAATGAACTAACAATGGCATATAACTCTTCTCCCTGGCTTTGCCAGGAGTTGAGGCAAGTTGGTTTTGGAGATAAGCAGGACAATGGAAACGAAAACAAATTGTGACAATGGGAGTTCCCGGATTAATCATTATTACTTGATCAAATTTCTTCAAGCAGTAAATCAATGTCTTGATTTTACTGGAAGTGTGAATTACCAAAATCTAAAGCCCTATTCAATAATTCTAAATCAACTTTCACAAGTCTTAGAATTTTGGCGCCCTTGCACTTTTTTATCCCGCAAGATTGCACTTCACAGAAAATCCAGATGTTACTAACCACAAAAGAAGAAATTTGATTAATTAATAAGGATTGAAACCTCCATTCTCACACTTCCAGGTTGTTGTTCATCATTGAAAACCATTCACCCCTTCTTATCCATATTGCTTTAGGGGTTTCCTTGTATCTACAGAAGTCATTCCTTTTAAATTGCTGTCAATCACAATTTTTCTAAGAGTTTTTAAAATATTCCTATCTTTGCACTGGCATAAGTATTGGGTTTTCTAAGAGAATCTCACCCCAAAGAAGGTATTACTTTTATACATGAAATATTACGAACTTTTGTTTCCCTTTTTGTAAGTCATTCTACATTTTCTGCACATTTGTGCTTTATATTGAATATAAAAATAGGTCTTTAAAACTCTATTTACTTTAAACTCACTAAAAAACTACTTGCTTGTGAAATTCTCTTACAAATTCACTGCATCCATGTAGAGAAGATAAAACTAATTAGGCAGTTAATTGGTATAGGTAGTGTGCAAAAAAATTAAGAAAAACAAAAACAATCACAGCCTTGGATGTGAGTGAGGGGAAAGGAAATTAATCAAAGAAATACAACTGTATAGTAGGGGAAATGTAAGGCAACTCATTGTATTAAGTTTTTGTTATTTTTTCCTGGCCATTCTTACAAATGAAGGTTAGGAGGAACTAAGACACCTATCCTGCCAGCAGCCCTTGAGGCAAAAACTCCCATTAAGCTCAATGAGAATTTTTTTTTTTTTTTTTAACCAGAGCAGGTTTAAGGCCTGACTAGGCAACAATTGTGAAGATGTAAAACGGAATTCATGAACTGTTTTGATTATCAAACACCTAAAACTTATATGGCCCTGACTTTGACCCCACACCAGTTTTCCCCTGGTGTAACAACAGAGTTGCACTTTCCTCAAAAAGGCAAGAGTGAAGGATCATACTGCACACATGCAAATCACATTCAATAGACTTGAAGTTTCATCTGAATGTCAGTGAATGCCTAAAGAGCATGTAGCACTTAAAGGACGCTTGGAACGAGCCTTTCCACCACATTTGTAAAAGACTGCACTTAAAGAAAAAATATTTCTTAATCGTGGTTCTTTTAAAAGGAAGGGAAAAAACAGAGTAAAAACATCAAAAGGGGAAAAAAAGTTTGCAAAAAATATTCGCTTTAAAGATAAAAAGAATCAGCATGTTTGATTAGGTTTTACATTGAATTGACATCCTCAGTGTTAGCAAGTAAATAGTCTTTTGATATAGAAAAGCTCATTTTTCTCCCTTCTATCACTGAGTCCTATTACACGTAGAGTAGTATTGTACAGAGACAAATTCAAGGAATGTGGAGAAAAAGGCCACAGGAGATCCCAGGCCTGCAATAGGACTGCTCTAGCATGTCAACAAAGATCCCTATGTACATTAAAAAAAAAAGGGAAAGAGAAACAGAAGACATGAATATTATTAATGACAAAATCAAATCAAATAAAAAAAGAGTAGCTTAGCAGACGCTATTTTTCATGAGTAGAAGATTGTTTTAGACTCTCACTGAGATCAGTAGGAGCTTAGGCATTCAACAGCATCAAACTTCAGCCCTAACTATGCAGTGGCTTAAACAGAACACTACCTAATTTTTCCTTGAACAATATGCAATAATAAACTCTAAAATAAAAGCAACTCAAGTGTTTGGCCAAAAAATTGTTTCCCTGCACCATATACCTTCACTCAATATATTCCTCTGATATAGTACAGTATAATTCCCATTTAGAAGAAAGAAAAGATTTATTTCTGAGTGGGTATTATATTCTGTGACTAAAGTAGACCTGTTGCTCTTTTAAAATATGCCTGACTGCTCTTTAACTGGATCATTTAAATCAGTTATCCTTGACTAATATTTTAAATGGTAATTTTAAAAACAGCTTCCAAAAATATATGCAAGTCAAAACTTTTGTAGGCTGAGACACAGACCTTATTACAATGCAAACTAAATGCAGCCTGTATTTGACCATAATCATCCATAACTCATTGAACATCTGTAAAGCACAAATGTTTAATGACACTGCCTATTATCACTTTAATAAACAAGGATGCATATCAGAAGCAAGGGACTGAAAGAACAAGTCACCCTACCCTCATGATAGCTCGAAGAATTACTAAGAGAATTTTGGCTCAGTTTTAAGACTTAGAACCTGATCAACTTACTCCATCACTCTAGCCCAAAACGGGATTTTCAATAGCAGGATAGTGAATGGCTAGGCTAGAGCACTTCAGTGTATCTATTTTCTTTCAGTCTTTTGCCTTAGAAGAGATAAATGTCATTTGTTTTCCATCTGATTTCTAAGTTATTACATGGAGAACACACTAATCATTTGAGACCAAAAACTGAAAATTCAAGAAACTCTGTTTTATTGAGGACTATCCATTGCCAAGGATACCTTGTATATTGTAATTTAGTTTGTTTTAAAACACAGTTTCTCATAAAGAATTATCACAATGCAAGACATAAATTTGAGTTCCCAGATATGCTATATCTCTTTTCTGATAGCAAAGATTTAGGCCAAACAACTTTTATTTAGAATCATGAGTGTTTTATTATTATTATTATTAGAAAGAGATCAGATTATATTAATCATTTTACTACCAGTTTAACTAACCTAAAGTAAGATATCTCACCACTTAAATGCCTAAGAGTTGTCTTTGATTAAACATAACATGCATGCAGGTTTTAATGTTATGTTTTATTATGCCTTACAAATGCGTATGCAGGATTTTCATTTCAGCAAGTCTGAAAGCCTGTAGCAGTGGTTGCCACCAAAATACCAGCACAGTGAATTGTCCCTGTAAACAGCTGGATCATTAATTAGCGGAGAAAAATAAAAAAGTAGTAATAATTTACCAATGCCTATCAGATAAAAAAAGTAAACTTGAGAAACAAACGTCCACCTCGTGAGTCTGTTTATTGCCATCAGCAGCTATTTCAGAGCGCGCAACTGAAATCCGATGGCTCCTAAAGTCCAAAAAAAAAAAAATAAAAAGCACACTGACAAAGTCTGCTCACCTACAGCCGAAGCTCGTACCCCCCTCCCCTGCCCTGCCTGCCCGGAGCGGCGGGCGGCTCTCCGGAGAGGCCGGGGCCACCCCGGCGGGCCGAGCGCTGCCCGGGCCGGAGGAGATGCAGCACCGCTACCCTCAGCATCTCCACTTCGAGTCTGGCCCAGGCTATTCATCAAAAACGGGAGAGGGGGAGGAAAAATCCCAGCGGGGAGAAGACCGGGGGCATGCAGAGGGGGCGAGTCGCCTTCCCGGCGGCGCTGAGAGCGGGCACCCGGCCCCTCCGCGCCCCCCGGCCGGAGCCCCCCGCCCTGGAAAGCGGGCGGGACCGCCCCCGGGAGCGGGGCTCTTTCCACGCCGGCAGGCGGGGGGGAAGGCGGCAGAGCCGAAAATATCCGGGGAGAGCCAGCCTGCCACTGCCCGGAGCAGCCCGCAGCAAGCAAACCTCTGCCCCGCGGAGCAAAGCCGGTGGGAAAAAGGCGACGAGAGGAGGAAAAAAAAGGAAAAGAAGCAGTCCTGACTCTCCTTCCCCCCTAGCTCTGACCATGCACAACAGCCTACAGCTACCGCTCCTCCGCGGGCGAGGGGTGACAACACGGCATCTCCAGCGTTACTGCTACAGACACTAATTGCGATACGAGTTTCTATCAGTTCCAGCTGATTTATTAAAATTGTAAAGATACAGACTTTCAGCATTAAAAAAAAAAAAAAAAAACAGGCTATGATGTTGACAGTGCACAAGTCTGCTTTTGCCATCATTTGCTACAAAATATGCAGATGGTCTGTACTTTAGATTATATTGCACAACATGAGAAACTTTTTAAACTATGTGCCTTTTTTCTTTTTTTCTTTTTTTTGCTAAAATCGAGAATCCAGTTTCATACCTTCCATCTGGGGCCCCATCCACATATCACAGCGTATGAGATACATAAAATCCTACTATAGTACAGTACATATACAATCTTTTAAACTAAGATAACAGCTCTGAGGTCTATATCACCATTTTCAATAAATCTTTACCTACAAATATTGAACAAATCTGAACTATAGCTGTACAAAAAAAGTGTTTGTTTCTTTTTTTTTCTTAAACCACAAGGCCTTTAGATGCAAGGATTATTTTTTAAAATTTTAATCCTTTTAAAACCAGGACGTAACGTACCAACAAACTTGCATGCTAAAAACAGAGAAAAACAAAGAAAATAAAAGGGAAGAAGTGCCTGAAAAGTCTTACTGAAAAAACACAGCAAGAATGTTCCCTTTTCACTGTACAAAAATACGCCTGAAAATATATTAATTTTTAAAAAAGACTGAGGTCTGTTATGTATCAAAAATGTTTCAATACCTTTTTGTACTGAGGTCTAGGCTGTCTGGTATTCAATCAAGGAGGTATAAGGGAACAAGTTACAAAAAAAAAAAAAAGTTGGCAAGTAGAAATCACATTTGTAAAACCATAAACAATTTGATCTGAAAAGTAAACTCTGATCTTAAGTCAGTTCAGTTATTTGTAAGCGTTTGTACAGTCTGCATTTTTTCAAGCTCCCTGCAGCTTTGTTAAGAATCGGATGCATAGAAGACATCAGTTTTCTCCCTCCAAAAAAAGTTGCAATGGTCCCTTTCGGAAAAGAAAAAAAAAAAAATCATAACAGTTCGTTAAGATCTCTCACGGGAAAAAAAAAGATAAAAATCCACAAACCCCCTTGAGTAACAGTTGTGCTGCCAAAAGACTTCTTTGCAGACCATCTTCCAGACTTCAATCAGAGACCGACAAGCTTCAAAACAGCGCCTTCTGTATCATTTTTCCCCCAGTCCCATTTGCCTTTGCTGTTGTTGTTGTGATCACCAAACGTAACAAAAATTAAAAAACACAAAAATAATAATTAAAAAAAATCACAACTCCCGGGCTCGGAACTAACTTCGAGATTTTTTTTTTTTTTAAAGAAAAGAAGACTATTTTTTTAATCATTATCATGATCATCATCATCATCATCGCCGGCGTCGCGCCGCTCCAGCTCCGCCGCTCTCGCCGCCCGCCCTGGCCGCCGCCCCCGCTCAGTACGTGAACACCAGGTCGGAGAAGTTCGCTTCCAGCCAGTCGCCCGCGATCATCTCGCTCAGCTCCGGGGTACAGTAGTCGGGGAATTCGAAGTGGGAGCCGAGGCTGCCCTCGCTGAAGGAGTCCAGGTCCTTGTCCACCAGCGAGAGGGAGAGGTTGCCGGCGGCGGCGCCCGCCCCCAGCTCGGCGGCGGCGTGGCCGTGCTGGGAGAAGTTGAGGCTGAGGTCGAAGAGCAGGTCGTCCGCCTCCTCGCTGCCGGCCGACGAGGTGGAGATGGACCGGGAGGAGGCCGGGGAGAGGCCGGGCGGCTGCTGCGGCGGCGGCGGCCCCTGCTTGGTGATGTTCTTGAAGCTGTAGTAGAGTCTGCTGCCGCCGCCCGCCGCCGCGGCGCCGCCCCGCACCTCCTCGTACAGGCTGGCCCCCTCGGTGGACTCCGCCGAGGAGCTCAAGGTGGGGCTGGCCGGCACCTTGGCCACGTTGTACCGCCGCAGCTGCTGCGGCCCCGGCTCCTCGTCCTCGTCGTCCTCCTCCGCCTCCTGCTTGATCCGCAGCTGCAGCTCATCCTCGTCCTCGTCCTCCTCCTCCTCCTCGTCCATGAAGACGCACTTGACCGTCTTGCTGCTCACTTTCAGGGTGCCGAAGACGTACTCGTCTCCCGCGTAGTCCCCGTGGTGGGCGGTTTTGGCTCCCGGCTTGGGGGGCGAGGAGCCGGAGGAGGCTTTCAGCTTGCTGCACTTCTTGCTGGAGCTCTTGGCGCTCTTGCTGCCGCCGCTGCTGGCGGGCGCGTTTTTCTCGGGACTTTGGCTAGCGTTGGGCTTGGCCGACGGGTCCATTTTGGGCTTTTTCCTGGGACGGTACTTGTAGTCGGGGTAATCAGCCATGTGCTTGAGCCGCAGCCTCTCCGCCTCCCGGATGAAAGGGATCTTCTCGCTGTCCTTCAACATTTTCCACCGCTTGCCCAGGCGCTTGGAGATCTCCGCGTTGTGCATGTCCGGGGACTGCTCCATGATTTTTCTCCGCTCGATCTTGGACCACACCATGAACGCGTTCATCGGTCTCTTTATGTGCCCCGACGCCGTTTTGCACCAGTCCGGGTCGCTCTCGTCTAAAGCGACGGGGCTGCAAGCCATGAACTCGCCCTCTTCAGTG
>VZTF01006238.1:818328-849614 GCA_013397755.1 Cnemophilus loriae | reverse complement strand
CTCGGCGGGGCACGGCGTCCTCCGCGCTGCGCACATTGCCTCCTTCTCCTCCGCCGCGGGGCTGGGCCCCTGAACCCCCGCAGGAACGCTCCAGGCGCCTCGGTTCCCTGTCCTCCCAGGGCTTGTTTCGGTGTCTAGTCGGTAGGGAACGGCGCTGGGAGGACACAGGGTAGAGTCTGGCACGCTCCCTGTTCCCTGCGGATGCGGACGGTGCCTCGGCGGCCCCGGCCTGCTGGTCGGCAGTGCCCGGGGCGGGGGAGGTCCCCTTGTCCCCCGGGAAGGCCCGGGCTGTCCGCAGGAGGGACGTGAGAATCGTCGTACCCACTTGGAGGCACTTGCCGCGTGGTGTAGGCAGAGGATAAAGGCGCCTTCCCCAAAGTACAGGGTGAAAATGTGCGGAAAGCATCAAACGGATGATTTTCTGTTTGTGTGTTTGTTTTGCCGGAAGTATCTAGTTATTCAGGACGCTGTAGCGAATCCGCCTATCCGGATAATCGCATGTTTGACTTTATTGCAGAATGTCTGAAATCCAAAGGTGACAGCGTGCTGTGCACCCGTGGTCATTCTAATTGCAAAATGTATCCTGGAAATGAATTCACAAACTGTTTTGTGGGTTCCTTTGTGCTTTTCCAGTTACTGTTTGCAGTTATTAGGAAAAGTTTAATAACTTTTGTGATAGTTGCCGGCTGGATACAGAAATAATGGCAGTGAGAGGAATGAGCCCTGGCACAGCCTCTCCTCTGCCAGAGCACATCCTATGAACTGGTGCTAATGGGGCGGCAAGTCCCCTGGTACATCATCCTCTAATTATCCCAGTGGTTCATTTGCCTCAGACTACAGCAAAATGACTGTGTTTGGATGATGTGACTCTGATATCATAGGGCTGCAGAGTGGCTAGTGCAGTTACAGGAACAAAAACAAAAACAAAACCCCAGAAAAAACCTCTCTAAAAAAGTCACACATCTCTTTTAGCTGTATGGATAGGTTAGGACTACCATGTCTCAGCTGCACTTGTCAGCAGTCAAGTGGAGTTTGAAGGATACATTTGAGGCAGATACATTGTGTTATGTCACTTTTCCTGCCCGACCCCAGCTGGATGTGCAGAGTAGAGGGAAGGAAAAGGGCATAGCTGAAGAAGTTCAGTTACTTCATTGTAAAGATGGATTTTGAAAAATACTTCTCTGCCTCTCCATGACTGCCTCCAGCAATGATTTCTGCTCTGAGGCTTGTTGCCATCTCTGTCTCTCCCTGTGACTGTGTTTCGTGGTACAATCTAGCTCCATAACAATGTCTGTCCTTTAAGACACAGGAGATAAAATAGAAAATTTGACTGGTAGGGTTCTCAACCTGTCATGAAATGTTAAAAATTAGAGGAACCACATGAGGAGAGGGTGCAGTACCTCTGAGAGGGAGTGCCTGAGTTCCTGTCGCAGCTGTGGTCAGCTGTGGTCTCTCTGGAGAGGGCTGTTGGCAGGACAGGGCATTCCTTCCAAGAGGACTATGAGTTTGGCACTTCCTTTTCCATCCGGATGAGGATTTGCTCAGACTGGGCACACTGTAGAGCCTTTTGTGTCACCGGGGTTTCGTAAAAATGGAGAGTATATTTCTTGTAATGATGATGTGGACAGTCTCGGGAGTGTGTATGTGCCTGACTGCCTCCAGGGAAGGCAGCTTGATGCTGCTGGGACCTTTACTAGGATGACAGCAGAATACCAATGTCTCACATAATCCTATTTTCATAGTAGTTTTCTGTAAGTACCAGTATTTGGATACCTAGTGAGAGATTCTGCAGTTTTTACGTACATTTTGAATCCAGATAGAAATAATGGTGTAGTTTTGCAAAATGAAAAGTTTCAAAATGTTTTAATTTGCTTTTGGCATTTATGGGAGATTTCATTATGTCATATAATTGCATAAAATTTAAGCTGATGAAATGAAAATTGAATCTTTATTTCCTGTGAAGTGAATCAAATCAATGAATTTTCACGAAGTACTGCTTTTTTTTTTTTTTTTTTTAATCATTTTACAAAAGCCATGTACTATTTTGGAAAATTTTCACTCAATTGCAATGGAAGCCATATAATCAATATTGATAAGACTGGGACTCCATACACCAGAGTGACTGAATCTGACATTTAACACATTAAGATCAAGAGATACAATTTTTAATAAAGCTTTGGTGTAATTTGAATCCACTGTCATTACACCAGAATTCTGGGATATTTCTGTTCCTTCATGTGTGTCCCTGTGAAGATGTGTGTTAATACTATGGGCATCACATAATTTTCATAAATCCCATTTTTTTATTTTTGTGTTATATCTCGTTTTCTGAGTGTCTTGGCAGCATTTCAATTTTTCCTCAAAAGTGATCTTTTAAATATAAACAGCATTACTGTTTTCTCATGTTTGTTCATGTTATGTTTTGGTTGTTTTATGTTGTATTTTAAAGGTAGTGCTAGGAAGATAATGAAGCTGAAAACAGACTGACAAATAATAGCCACACTCTATAAAACAAAAAAATCCTCGAGGATTTTAGAAATCTGATTAAAACATGTACATGAATAGGTAGATATTACTGTTAAAATTAAATAATTTTATGTTCTAAAAGCAGTTCAATAATTGTGTGTGTGCATGTATATTCCTATTAGAGTGCAGCAGTTAGAGCTAACAGCCCACTACTCATTCTTTTGAAATTCAAACGAATAATCATCTTCCCATTATCTAGGTCAATAGGAGGCTGGGCTACCCCAGAAAGTGGGGAAAAAGCAGGTAAAACAGGATTCACTAAAGAGCTTAATGCTTTTCTCCTTGGATGGAGTCTATTTTTGTGAGTCTGCATCTACACTGGGTTTCCCAGTATTCTAGCTGGCAGGGTGAGGGGGGTGTGTTATTCTGAGTGCCTGCAGCGTGAGAATGGCAGTGGAAGCACTGAGGTTTCCTCGGCAAGAAGCTGGTGAGGTGCCTCCAAAGGCCTGAAGCCGGCAGGAAACGCTTCATGCGGGAATATAGGCCCTTTGCATGTGGCCCAGCGTGCCTACATCTACCCCCATCAGTGCTTAGAAAGGTGAAGTGAGGCATGTTTTTAAAAGACTGACCTTATGCAGTCCTTACAAGATTTTGACTACCAAACAGGAGTTAAGTATGAGCAAAAGAAAGTTTGTTGTTCAAGAAATAGTGGTTTAGAAAAGTGGAGGATATTCCCTTCTCCTTACAGTACCTGCTCTCTGTGTTAAATTTGAGTAAACTGAAAGCCAGGATTTTACTGTGCTAACTCTGATGATAAATAGTACTATGAGTACAGTGTTCTTTTTTTTGGCTATTTATTTCTTACTTGTTCTGAATTGTGCTGCAGATTTTTGCCTGGAGAGCCCAAAATTACTTTGCCTGGGGAAAGTGTGGGAAAGCTGGAGTTACGCACCTTCTGCAAAGTGTGGGAAGTGGTTTCAGTCACAAGCTGTGGATTCAGAATGGAAGAAGAAAGAATTACAGTGTCAAGAGCGTTTTGTCTTAATAGAAAACATATGATGAATTCTGAATGGAGGGGTCACACCCAAGGTTGGTTCACAGACACATTTCCTAGAGATCTTCTCTGGAATAAACATAAATTCCCTGAGTCTTGCATTCATGAGGAAAAAAATAAGCTGTGGTCTTACTTCATGCTAGCTAACACAGGGTAAAATAGTGAAAAAGTGTGCAGGCTGTGCTTTTTAAGATTTGGTAAATCTTCCCTGCCTTAGTGTTTTTATCTTAAGCTGCTAATTCACGTGAAAAAGCCAACTTCCTTGTCGTTGCTAGGAAAATGGCATCCTCTCCTCTCTTTTCAGCATAGTATCCATGCTCTTGGATTGTGTAAGGCTGGTTTACACAAAGTCTTTGTTGAAAATGAAAGTGCCTAGGTGTCACAACCGAACTTCAGATGAAGAGGTAAAGTGGGCTCATTTAACTGAAAAAGAGTAATCATTTGAGAGGATAAACTAGTTTAACAAAAAACTAGAAGAAATTTGCACCCAGTTTAAAACTAGATGCAGACAAAGGCATCCAGATGTATTTCACCTTGATTTTTTTTGCAAAACATTTTTATTTTGTCAGAAGTACGTGCATCAGATACCACTCTGGTGAGGGCAGTCTGAGGGTGGTTTTCCGGCTTCTCAGCACGAAGTGTGGCATCTTCCCAGGCAGTGTGGCCCTCTGCTCCTAGAAGGGTCCAGCTGGAGCCCAGAGAAGCTGTTAGTGGGAGCTGGAGCAGCCCCTCCTAACTCATCTCATGGCAGACCTAAGTATTCTACTTACTCATTGTCCAGTGCCCAGCTCTACTCCTGGCCACACAACAGAGCTGTGACAGAAGTACTGATTTTGAACTGCCTGCTGTCTGTAGGTAGCCCTAAAAACATTGCTTGCTGTTTGTAAACGCGTGATCAGCAAAGACATCTAGAGACAAGTGACAGTGTGCATGGATTGAAATAATCCAGGACTTAAAACTGGAGCAGAAAGTAACCCTATTCTTGCAGCTGTGTGCTGAGTCCAAGTCTGGGATCCTGGAGTATGTTGTTGCTCCAACACCCTCCTCTAAGGCACTGTTGGATGACAGTGCTGTCTCACTGGGACAATATGGATGGGCCATTTCCTCTCAGCCCCGACATACTGATCTTAGACAACAAGATGTTTTAAGACACCAAGATGCATCACTTACTGATTTTTCATAGTATCCTGATTGCAAAGTGCATCTTATTTAAAAAAAAAAAAAGTTCCAAATATATTATTTGAGCAATATGTACATTCTAAACCATTGTATGCTCTAAGAAACAGCAGAAAAATAGTGTTGGGATGTTCCATGTACATTGTTCCCCTCTCAGATTTTTGTTTGCAAGACAAACCCTTTTCTTACTGGTTGTGAGATTGAAACCCGGCTCTGTGAGTCAGGCAGAGTCCCTTCCATCCCACAGATCACTGTAGTACTGGTAGTTTAGTTTGGGAGATAATTTCCTCAGCCACTTGTGTGTAAACTTATTGATTTGAACGTCCGCCCCCAGCAACACCTGTGCAAATTCACGGATGGCACTGGGATTGCACAGATGCCATGGAGGGCATATTCTGGCATACAGGGGATTTATTACTGGTGGTGATGCATGAGATGGAAGGGATCCAGGACTCAGGCTGAGTTTGTGCAGCTGGCAGTTAGAAATTTACTTGCAAACTGAGCTCATTGGGTAGAAAAATCAGTGTGATAATGAATCCAGAGCCTTCCGTGCCATTTTTACCAAATCACTTTAGGGCAGAAGAACAATTTAGAAGAGATGTGTCTCTTATTAAAAGTGTCTGAAAATCATACTTGAAAAAATGTGGAGGGAATCCCATAAGAGATTATATTGCAGATATTTGATGTCAGAAATTACTGTTTCTAGGCTTGTTTGAATGGAAATGTTTACTTGTTTCTGCTGAAAAATTGATGCAAGTAAGTTTAATGTGTGAATTTAAAACATTTTTATCTTAATATTAATTATTCAGCCACCAGTTATGTGAAATTAAATGGAAAACACTTATTTTTAATGTGTTTTATTTTGATTGATATTAAATCTTCCACAAAAATCAAGACAATTCAAAGTGACAGAGTTTATTCATAATGCTATACATTTCTATTGCTGACTTATAGACATTGAAATCCACAGTGTTTTAGCAGGTCTCTTAGGAAAAAGTGTTGTACCCTGAACCAATTATAGACCCTTTCTGGCTAAATTGCGGAGCCAGTTTGCTTAATATGGGTAATTTGATGTTGTAAAGTATTTGTCAGTACCCTAGGGTAGTCTCTTAGGGCACACAGGTTTCACTGTGTAATATTTCACACTTGTGTGCCAGTTAACCTGCTTAGTTGCAGACTATTTACAACTCATATAGGATTTATTACATCATGTACTTAATTTATGCAATATGCTTAAAGCTTCTCTTCATGAAGTCTAGAATGATGATCATACTTATTGCATCGGATTTGCTTACTGTTTGGGGTGGGAGAGGGGAAGGAAGTCTTTTTAGTCCATCAGGCTCTTTAGAATGTGGAAATTTAGCAAGGATGTGACAAAAATGCGTAACAATGTATTTATTAGGCTTTACACCAATATACCCATTAGAGGTATAAAGCATGTGCACAGTTGAATAGACACGGACACAGAGATTTATCATTTACCTTTTCCTTCCTCCTAAAGAGCAGTGGAGGGCTGCAGCTGGCCTAGCCCTCACTGACAGCCAAATAACATTGAAACCTATAAAATGGACACGTTGAAACCTATAAAATGGTGTTTTCTTTGGGTCTGCTATCATGAAGAAGGCAGCAACGTGACCTGCAGGAAAGACAGGTAGCAAGTCTCATGTCCCATGTGCTCACTGGATTCGGATCTGCTGATCAGTGCCCTTTGGATACACCATTATAGAGTAAGTGAAAAGCCACTCTGAGGCATATACCTGAGAGATTTTAATTTACAGGACTCACACAGCGAGCAGGATTCTGCAAAAATCTGCAGGGGTTTTGCTTAGAAGGGCCTTGCCCTAAATGCCGCCTAAGTCCCATGCCATTTCCTAATCAGAAAATCGAGTATACCCAAGGGCATTGCCATAACGTGACCTGTCCTCTCGGATCAGCATGGAGTTCCCCAGCAGGGACCAGCTCAGAGGTTTGTTTGAGCTGTGCTCTGCCACGTGTGTGCTGTGAAAGCCCCGTGTGTGTGGATGTGTGTCTGGAGTCCCAGCGGTGAGCTCGGTGGTGTGTGCTGCCTGCATAAGGTAACCTTCCTGCAGAGCTGTGAAGCTTCATAGCATAGGCAGGACCACTTGGAGCATCGAGTCAGCACATCCTCCAGGTGCCCTGACTGCATTCCCATCTGAGCTACTTCAGCCCGGCTTTGACGGAGCTCGGCTTGGAGAAGCTGGGATGGGCTTTTTGGGCTGCCCTGACTTCTCCCTCCAGACTGTTCTTGCTGGTAATCCTGAGCTTGGGATTGTGCAGGCAAAATCCAAGTGAGAGAAGTGCAACAGCTGTACAGTGGAAAGGGAAATTAGAGCTTCATTACTGAACAAAGAAGCAAACCACATAATAGTCCTGTTGGTTGTATAAATTTAGAGAAAAAAGGTTATATGAAGTTCTTTATAAACCTCTTTATGTCCTTGTTTTGTTACATCCATGTAAATCTTTCTATTACCATTGTTTAAAAAAGAAATAAATTTACAAATGTTTCATTGCCTATTTTTTTTTTCCAAATGGAAAACAAACTAACAAACCTCCTAGTTATAAATAATATCAGCAGTCAAAAGAAATTGTACAGTAGCTAAACAATGAAGGCACATAGAAATGCTGCTTATTTTATTTCTACACAAAGCCCCACTGAATTCACAGGAATGAATTAAATATGCTGAGTGTGACTTTGGGCAAGTAGCACTTCAGTTAATACTAGGTTTAATTTTCTATTTTTATTAATTTGTTATAAATTTGGATAATAACCTATGAGAAATGTCTATGCATATAAAAGCACATTACTAATTACTACTAAAATCACTTTGTGTTCTTTCAGTTCCTAAAAGAATATTACTAAATATTCACCAAAACCAGGTAACTGAAAAAACCCAAGCATACTGTTCCCCCTAACAGCCTTTGCTTTGTAGTAAAAATGAGAAACATTTACTTATTCTATCCTCTATTTCTTATTTATGGATATGCTAGGAGATTCCAGGTGTATGCAAAACCCTGGCTGTACCAATCACTTAAGGATGGAGAAAAAAATTAATTTGGGGAAGATTGTTCACTTTAAACCAAGAGCCCAAACTGTCTGTCCTCCTTCCTCCTCCTTCCCTTACATTGCAAACTGTGCACTGTTAATATTAACACCACCATGATATTCAGTAACATTAGAGGCTTGAAGGTTTCCTGATGCTTTATTACACAATGATGAAAATATCATAACACCTTTAACTTCATCAAATCAGGCATTTCATTACAGCATCCTGCAAGTATAGAAAACTGATTGTCTTGTGTCAGCATGGCCTGAATCCAGTTCTTGCATACAAGACATGTTTACTAATGATCTTCATAAGTCAGATGAGACTTGATCTTATTTTTTCAGTTTTGCTGTACTAGGAATTGTTAAGACAGAGCAGCAAATAGAAAGAGTTTATTACAGGTTATCATATAGTTTGTTTGACAAAGTAGTCAGTCAATAATAAACCAGAAATTAATAATTAATTGTACTTGCTATTTGCACAGCAGTTGATATTTCGCGACAACATGAAGCCTGAGGTAAGAAATTATTATCAGCAATTTATAGAAGTGAGCTGCAGTTCTGAGGTTCTGCCTGCACCATCAGTACTGGTCAGAAAAGGATGGTACAGGGAGCCAGAAACCTCTTCCTGATTTCTGTTTTCTGTTTTGCCTGGAAGGGCCTGGCTGTGTGACCCAAGGGAATATCTGTGCTGCCAGTTAAGTAGTGTGTAGAGAGAACCATTTATTAAGCACAGACTTGCCCCAAATCCTGAGTACATGCCCAAACCCTTCATTCAGGTACAAACAGTCCAGTATATGCCTCACCTTGCAGGGTAAATTCACAGTAAAGAATCATATCTTTTGTGAATAAGATTAACAGAGGTCTGTTCAGCCCCGTCTGCATACCTTGCATGTCCTTTCTCCTTCACTTCCCAAACTTCAAGAGAAGAAAGTGGGCAGCTAACTAGCTACACACAAGTTGAGAATGCTGTCCAAGCTCTTCATTTGGCAATTTACAGATAAACAAAACAAAGCAGGAAAGGAAGGTCTAAACTAGTGCTAAGATAATTTATCTAAGGCTACACAATGAGCCTGGCAGGACAGGAATAGCCCTGGAATTCTCCCCATTAGACTCCTGTGGACTCTTCACCGCAGTCCTGAGACTAAATGAATAAGTATGCTGAGGAGTCACGTTTGAAAAGACAGCTTGTACCATTCAATTGCTTCCATTTGGGAACAGGGTAAAGATCAAAACTGGAGCCAATCCAAGGAGTGAGATATGTGAAAAGGAAGCATGGGGGTTTTTGTATGTGAACAGTTTTCTCTTGAAATAGGTAATTATTTGTGAGAACCATCTACTTCTATTCTCCAGCAGAACAAAAAATACTGTCATGTTGTTCCATTTCTGTGTTATTCTGGTAATGTATTTTAGTAACTGTATGCATTTCTGATTATTCACAAGGGCTTCAGAGAGAGATTGAATTTACATTTTATCTGGACACCAGTATTACCCAGAGAGATCTTT
Source organism: Cnemophilus loriae (assembly GCA_013397755.1). NCBI lineage: Eukaryota > Metazoa > Chordata > Aves > Passeriformes > Corvidae > Cnemophilus > Cnemophilus loriae. The sequence continues at coordinate 840,348 of VZTF01006238.1, read as the reverse complement.
TTCATTTCAATGCTAGTTTGAAAATCCATTATTTGGTGTTCGTTATATGCAAGTTTTTTTTCCAGCAAGATTGCTGTGGCAGAAGAAATATAGACAAACTCAACGGCTTCACTGAATATGAGTTTTCTTGCAATATAGAAAAAGCCTTTCTAGTTTCCCTGGGCAGTGAGCTTGGAAAATGTCGTTCTGATTCTTGCTTCCTTTTGGAAAACAGTTTAGCACCCTCACCTCCCACTTGGAATCTGCCTCTCTCCCACCTGGGCCCTTCTGGCTTTCAGAATGGCAAATATTGTTTCCCTTAAGAAACAAAATAATTTTGTATTTAAATCTAGAATTCTGGATCAACTGGAAGTGCTGGTCCTGAAGCTCCTACTCAGTGTAATCTCAGTAATGGGAGCTGCTTTACCAGCATTGATCTTTATTGGTTTCTTCAACTAATACTCAAGAGTTAAGGTTGTTTCAAATCCCTTTTCTTCCTGCAAAAAGGTTTAGCATTAGTCAATTCTGGTGGCCATGAGGGAAAACCAGTTCTGCTGACACTCTTAAGCCATCAAGTCCAAGTCAGGTAGTCACCATTCCACTATTTCTGTCAGGAACCCAGAACATTACCTGGTGCCTCTGTCTGGCACTCTGCCTAGCACAGTGATTCTTTGGTCCAGATCAGGGGTCCTTTGTTGTTCCCAAAGCTGCAATACTTGTAGTCACTGTGAATTTTGAAAGACTACCCAGACAAAACTGGAACTGCTGGTTGAAATGTTGCGCATGAAGAATACTATAAAAACTTCTGATTTAGAAATGTTGCATGAGAGCATAGATATTTCAGTTTGAAAGAAAGTAATATAACTTTCTGTCAACTGTTCTGTTTGAAACAAACTTTTAAATTAAATGAACAAGAAATGTGAATTTTAAATTTATTGAGATTTTCTCATCTGTAACAGTAATTTCTCACTGCTGTTGAAAGCAATGCATTTTCAGTAGCAGTATAATTTTGGCAAAATCACTATTTCTGAATTTTTCTTTGAGAGGAAATTGTCAATCATTTGTATTGCACAGCAATATTAATTGGTGGTCAATTCTACAACACTCCAGCTCAATCTTGTGTTGCTATTAGGCATTTTAGTGGTGAACTACGGAGGAATGAGAGGGGAATCAGGAGCTGATGCAACTGGCAAAGAGGGTGAGGAGCAAAGGTGCAACATGGAAAGAAGGAGGGAAATGTAGAGGTCAAAATGTGCAAAAATGGGTGTTAAGTGTCATAGTCCACTGAAAAATACTAAAATTTTATAGTAAGGCACCGAGCAGGTAAATCACATTAGTAACATTTACTGTATATAGATTGTTCTTTCCGATCATTGTGCCAGTTTTCCTGCTAACACTGGCAAGATGACCTCTGTAGACTTCAGGGGATGTAAGAAGCACAGAGAGCTGGACCATATGTTGTAATTCCCAGGGGAATGCAGTCCTTTCTTCACACTGGGTTTGACACTTAAAGGTTGGAAACTAGAGGAGGGAAAAAGCCTGAAGCACAGCAATAGATGTGAGCTGCTGCAAGCTGGTCCCATTTTACCTCTCCTCTTTGTATGAAAGGTTTCTTAACTGTAATGAAAAAAGCTTGTTCAAAATGTGTAAAATCCATAGAGGGTCTGAGCTACAGTTACTTGGTCCCTTTGGAAGGCACAGGTATTATGCAGTGCTTCACAGCATTTCATTGCAACCTTGTCTTCAGCTTAATCTGGTAGTGAAATGCTTAAGCAAATAGCTACAAGAAAATGAGTTCTTAGGGCAGCTCCAGTGTCACCCACATGTGCAAGATAAGGTTAGCAATTGCTTTTCTCTTTTAAGTGGAGATATTCTGCTGCTCAAATGTGACATTAAATTGTCGACACAGGCCATAATTACCTATATTTACAAAAAGACAATGCACTGTTTCGAAATACATTTGTTCCAGGTTGATATTTTTTCACCCACTGTCAAAAAAACCCCCACAAAAACGTCCCTTTTATACTTCCAGTCCTTCTGCTTTTTCTGGTTGTGGGCACTTGCTGACAAGGAATGAAATCTATCACTCTTGCTTTCCAGAATTGCCCCCCTGCCCCCACTTTTCTTTGCTCTTGACAACAACAGCACAGAAGAGTGCAGTCTTAAAACAAAATTTTCTACAGTGTGTCATGTTGCTGCTGAAATTTAATGATATTCAGGCCTAGGAGAAAAGAGCAGCTGCCCTCCAGGTGGTGTTCCATAAATGCTCCCCAGAACCCAGCAGGAAGCTGTATAAGTTCAATTCAGTGAAGCAAATTCAATCATTTGCCCCTTTGTAAATGGAGCATAAGCAGGAAAAAAAATTCTTTAAAGGATCCTAACACAACAACTACACATACCTAAAAACTTAGAAACACATTTTTTTGCTTGCATTACTGTATTTCAGATAAGCTTAATAGGAACTTACCTATCCAGCAACAATTTCACTTTGCAGCACTGTGGAAAAGACATAAGGAATTCCCATAAATATCCAATATTTGTTTCACTCACAATTCAAAAATTAGTGGTGACTAAAATACTATAAGGTTAAGGAGTTGTCTTCATAATGCTCTTTTTACAAACATTGTACAGCTTTCCTATGGAATTAACTTTTTGTGGCACACTTAATTAGTGCAGCATCATTTGATTAAGTATGAAGACTGTTGTGGATTTGCAGTTCAGGTTATTATTATTTCATTATAGATTCTACCTACAAATTAGAACTACAGTAGTAAATTTTTGAAGCCACAGCTCCTTTTAATACTAATTGTGTTAGTGCCTAATATTCGCAATTATCCATCACAGCCACCATCCCAATTTACAACTGGCTTTATTAATGCAATATTCAAAGTTATTTGCAACCATCCTGTTACAACAGTCTGCCAGGTCTATTTACTAGATGTAAATGAATGACAATATTTTTACCCGATGATATTTTTACATGTTTGAAATTCTCCTTGTAAACAACTTGAAAGTGAATGTTTTTCCTTTAATTTGCTGAACATTTAGCCTGATCTGCTTTTTATCTGAAATAGGTAGGAAATATATTAGAAAGTGATAAAAGACAGTTTCTGTCCTCATGTAACTAAATAACTAAAAATAATAAACAGCTTGGATTTAAAAATAGTAATTTGACAAATGATTAATATATTATCTCTTGCGGAACTTTGAGGGAAAAAATACATAGCTAAAACTCTGTGTACTGGAAACCTTTGAATTTCCTGCAGCATTTTCTGCTGGTAATGTTCTAGAAAGGCTTCCATATTCTCTGAATGTGAATATGGAGAGGAAGCAGCTGGAAGCAGCTGATTCACATCAAACTAATGTTCCACTTTTAATGAGTGCTTTTAGGAAGAAAGAAGGTCTGGTTGCATATCATGAAAGGCTGTTCAAGGTCTCAAAATCTGGTTTTGGTATTTTAGAGTGGCACTGCATTAAGATGGCAAACCACAAAATCTCTAGTCCAGTTCTTGAAACTGTGTTTTCTTTATGGACTATTATGCTGTCACAACTCTACTTTTATAAGGTGCCTAAGTACGAATTTATACAACAATAAAATTTCTAAAGAAGCCATAAATGTCTAAGGGATAAATACGATTGTTATCACAAAAGTATGCATACTAGAGTATGTATTTCACCAATATGCTCACTTGCCTTTATCAAATCAATAGTCATCTATTTTCACACCCTTTTTCTTATGCTGCACTCTTTTGCAATAACAGTCACCCTGCCAGCCAAGTGACCAAATTCAGGCTATCACGGGGTACATGCAGACTGCCAAATCCCTTGGACTTCCAGGTCTCACTCAGGCCCAGGCTCCTCCAGCATCCCCAGAGACACCAACCTAACAAAGCCAGGAGGATGAGGTGTTTGGTTCAGACTGAGCTTCCCATTATCACCATCTCAAACCAAGTGCCTTCGTAATCCACATTCTCATTCAGCTTGAGTCACAGGATGGTACAAGATGATGGCATCGTCTGGCACTCTTTGCATTAGCTCTTTCGCAGTGTTGCAGTAATGTTCATCTGTGGTTGTAGTAACTTTGCTCCACTTAATGGAGAGGGAGTTACGACCATTAGTCTGAATTTCCTTATCTTCTTTTTTTTCCCCTCAGCTTGTTTCCTATTTGAATGAATACATATGTGTTTTTTTTTTAAGAATTCCCTGTTGCAAAGCACACAGAAAACTGCCAAATAGTGAGAATGTTATCCAGCCAAAAATTGCTTCTGTAGCTGCTGGACCATAGAGTTTCCCCTACCTCTGATGCTGAGAAAGAGCCCTGTTTCTCAAAAGAATATTTCTGATGCTGTCACAGAAATCACAAGTTTTGTAAATTAAATGGAAAATATTTCTCCAATTAGCTGAGAGCACTAAGAACAGCTGTTTGAGCATTAAAGCCATGAACTAATAACTTTGATACAAAATTTATGATCATTGGACCAAATACTCTTCTCTTGCGAGTTGTCTTCTTAGAAGATGAAGAGCACTTACAAGGAGCAGGAATAAATATTTGATAGGATCTGTACCTTTTTGCTTATGAAATTGAAGCTATCAAAACCCCCACTAAAAAAAAAATGCGGCAATTTATGGTCTACTCCCCTAAATTTTGCGTCTTTATTGCATAAAATTCATAGAGATATGTCCAGTTTGAGCCTTCTGCTAGTAGGAAGCAGAAGAAGGCAGAACTGTTTAATGTAATTAACAATGTAGTCTGAATACAAGGATGTGAGCTGTGACTCTGTCTGTGGAGCTGTATTAACTTCTGCAGAACTGTTCCTAATTTAAACCATTTCTCAGGATAATACAGTGGTTTGAGTGTTTTGAGGATATTTTTGTGTGTGTTATCTGAGAAAGCATATGCTCAAAACAGGGATAGACCCTGCTAGAGGCATAGGAATGTAGCTGTCTTTTGGAAGTGTCTTTCAGTGTTTTAAAACTCTAAAAACTAAGCATGAAAAGTGGAACTGTCAAGCAATATTATATTCTGAACCAAATATTGGATAAATGTTAGCGTTTGAGGAATTTTGTTTGAGCCAGGAAACATTTCACTTATCTGCAATGTTTTTTGCTTATATAGCATTCCTGACTGATTTGCCTACTGTTCAGAGGCACTGGGATAGGTGACTGTTCATTTTTTATATTCCTTGACTGTGTGACTATAGCTGTAGTTGTACATCTGTGGGTAAAATACACGGGTTTTTTGGGGGTTTTGTTTGGGTTTTTTTTGTTAAACACCTTTACACTATTTAGTAGACTTTAATAGAAAGGGTTTCAATAACCATTTTTTCCCCTCCCACAAAATCATTTATTCTACTACTCGCAGCACTGATGCAGGATATGGAGCCTGTGTGTGAAAAGCAAGTGACTCTTTACATCAACACCTTTACAAGCAGCTCCTTAAGCCAGAGTGCAGAGCTAAGTGTGCCTCTCTCTTTTCATCCTGTGCACCCTACACTGGCTCACTCAACCTTACCTGCAATCAGTGCCTGACCCTCCACATCCTGGTGGGTCACGGTTATTTCCTTCCACACAGGACCTGAAGGGTACTTCTAGTAACTAAAGCACATTTTTTCCCAGTGAATTTCAACAGTGAAGTTGTAATGATACAGCATTGGTTTTGGTTTTGGTTTTCAAATAATCCTACTCTTTTTTTCCTCCACTGATTTGTTGCTGTTAAACAGTCTAAAGAGAATTAATAAGCCTATCCTATTTTCTTAGTTTTTACTGCAAATGTTTCTCTGTTTTGTTTACCATTTATTAAAAGGTTGCATGAAGCCAAATATATTACACTAAATAATAGCTCTGAATAATTAATAGGTTAAAAACATGTCATCCAAAATACCCACAAAATTCCAAGCAAAGAAACATCACATCATTTGTGATGTTTCACATCAAAACACTATTTTGATGTAGCATGTCTGAACATCTCTGTTGATTTTAGAAATTATTCTCATACCTGACTACATTTGCTGATATTCTCTTCCCGACAGTCAGGTTTTCCTGACTACGAATGACTACTACCTCTCTACAGTTTTTTGAGCAAAGTGTCAAGTCAGAGAAAAATCTCATTGTACTTGGGAAATGAGCAGTGCAGAGATCGATTTGCCTTTTGCACCACTTTGTTCTATAATCCTTTGCATCCTTTGTTGCACCTAGCAAATCTAGATGCCATTCCGTGACTTTTTAATATGTCCTTTTTTCTCCATTTGATTTAAATTGAATTTATGGAGCAGGGTGCAGATACTAGGCTGAGAGGACAGTAGAAAGAGAGGATGAAGTGCTAGTCCCTCTGCAATCAGTGGCAAATATTCAGTTACACAAACAGGAGCTGAAGCAGGAACAGAGAACACATAAGCATGGTAGCTACCATCTCCTGAGATCCCCACGGGTGTGTGCTGCTCTCGTGAGACCTCACTGCAATCGTCACGATGAGTAAGAGCTTCTTCAGCTGAAATCCGAGCAGATGTTGAATGCCCAATTCCTCCATCACCTGCCACAGGTGGTGTTACTCCTGTGCCACAGGGGGCTGTGGAGGAGGGTTTGTCCTGGCCACTGTATGGGCTGCCAGACCTGGGCTTTCTGCACAGTCGGAGCAGAGCCAACAAAGCCACGTCCCTGATGGTAGATGCTCTGACTAATTTAGAAGAACACATAAAGATACACAAGCCCAGAGACTCAAATATATATCCTCCTTTTAAAAACAGTGGTTTGGTTTTAATATTCATGCATTTTCTTTAGCACCAAATCTCTAAGTATAGAGAATAATTACACTCCTGAGCCTTTCTTGCACGGAGAGTTACAGGCTGCGGAGCTCATTTCCAGTGCTAATGCAGAGACAGAGTGGACGGGCTCATTTTCACTGGTGACCTACAAGGCACATACCAAGGAATTCCAGAATTTCAGGTGTGAGAATTTTTATTTTTTTTAAATATGACACCATGATTTAATATGTAAAGAAAGCAAATCTCCAACACTGAATTTTCCCATTAAAAACATTAGTTAACAATTCGAGTGTATGCTCTCTGTCTTTAGAAAGAGTTCCTGAAGCTAGTATGACATGTCTTAGATACATAGATAAATAATGATAGCTAGAAAATTATGGATTTAAAAATAGAGATTTTGTAGATATATCTAAGCACGTATCCAGTAAAATTTATATCTAAACTTACTATTTTTCTAAATGTTATCTGGAGATGTTTGTTCAGCATCCAGGTTAAAAATTCCTGAAATTAGGGTTCATAATATGGAATTGTTTGTAACTCTTTATTTATAGCAGCATTAGCAGATGCTGCAGAACTGAACACTATCCTCTAAGCTGTTCTCATCCTGGTATTCCAATCATTCATACCAATTTTTATCATGAGTCCTCTAATGCAATGCAATGTACAGTGTCTCTGCCACACAATTGACACACACATTTTTCACGTGTCTGTGTGTGAGCAGAGCTCTGTAACTGAAAGCATTTTATCAGCTCTGGAGTAAAAGACATCGGGGTGGGAGGGAAGGGATTTAGGTACGTAGCTCTTGTTGATAATGAGAGCTTCACTGTTACTGAATGTTTACTAAAGATAAGAACTAAATATATTTGTGGCATGAACTTCAGATAATAATTTACCTATTCTTTGAGCAGGTAAGCAAAACAAACACTTGGGTCTATCATTTTCAGTAGTGAACAAAGCAATAATTTTCAGAGAAAGAAAGAAAAAAAAAGAACAACCTTGACTCCACTTAGACTATGCTAAGTGGTGATATTTAGAGAGGGGCTAAAGCAGGGGCAGGGCAGCGCCATACTTCCTCTGGGATATTTGAAAAGAGACTGGACAAAATGCCTGTGATGACAGAGATTGCTCCTTTGTGTGTTCTTGACATGCTTTGGGATGGGTGGGGAAGGGGTCCCATTAGTCCTTTTTTCTTGCCCGGCCTCTTCCTGAGTGTGTTTTCTTGGAGCTGCCAAATTCTGACTGCTTGCTTTGCTCAGCTGGGCTCTCAAATCCTTCCTTTATTCTGTGCATTCATGACAAACATACACTATCTTAACACAAGCATTATTTAGCCCTCTAGTTCTGACACTACCTGAGACAGTCTGTTAACAAGTACTGCAGTCCTTGGTCACTGCGTTTCCAGGGAATGCCCCAGCAGCTGGAAAGCCCCCAGGTCTCAGGTTCCCTCACAGGTGGGTGAAAATCAGACATGAGAGCCTTTTTCCTGTGCAGACAGATGGCTGATTTATTGTTGCCATAACACTATCCATGCTGCTGTTCACAGCTGGGCTTGGGGGCACCCCAGCTTGCTGTTTGAGCTGCTCACAGCCTGACCCAGCTCATCAGGGACTGCCTTGATGGGGTGTCCATGAATACCAACGTGTGTGTGTGTCTTTTCCTTTGTGCCATGTCAGAATCTGAACTAGAGAAAACTATGATCTGTAAAGTTTAGTTTCTAAATTTAGTTTAGTCCTTACAGCGGCTCTTTGGAAGCGTGGTAAAACAACCAGCAATGAACTTCTCTGCCACTGGGGAGCCTTACCTCCTCATTAGCTCTAGAGGGTCTTGCTCTGCGTCCGGTGAAGAGAGCTGCCAGGGCCTCATGCTGAGCAGATTTATTTACTCAAATATTTACCTGATTACTCACATGACAGTGATAAGGAGGATATTTGTTGGCAAACAGGTGTAACTCATCAATAATGGTGGCAGGAGGTCATTTGATGACATGCTTGGACACACTATGTGTTTATTTAGTTTTGAAAGTACTCATCTGTCAGGGGAAGGGCAGTTAAAGATGCACACTGCATAAATCAAAAGAAAGCCACTTTAGCAATCCTAAAACCCAACAGCAATTTTTCAGTGCTCATACTGACCATGACAGTTGGGCACCTTCATCACTTACTAGCTATGTTGGTTTCGTCTGGAAATGGGCTTTTCTCCACTGCTGGGAGGTCAGTGCAAGTGTGGCTCCTTGGCCAGGGTATGTGGTGATGGGGACAGACACCCAGCTGTTGCTATGGGCAGCATGGGCTGCACCAGAAGCCAGCAGAGCTGGGAGGTGCAGGGGCAAGTGCCATGACCTGCTGGAGCTGGCCAACACCTCAGAGCTGAGCTGGGTTCAAGCCTGAAGTCGTTCCTGTGGGCAGTTTCTCTTTATGGTATGAAAACAGCAATTCATTATGGATGGTGGTGTCCTATCAACTATTCCAAAATCATGGCTCTGTACCTGGCATAAATTGGATCTATGATGAGAACAAATGTTTTAGACCTTTACGCCCTTTTCACATAAGTTGTATTTGGTCTCACTCCAAACTCACATATGATTGCAATGGAGTGAGCAACTCTTACTTCACAGAAGGTACCACATTTTTCCTTGCTGTAGTACAATATCCCACTCATTTTCATTCTATGGCCAAAAAGCATAACGGCTTTGCCATGTATGACATTTTTCTCATATATACTGACAGTCAATCCCCACCCTGATTCTGTAGGCAGCTGCATATTTAGGATGCTCTTTCTGTTAAATGCCATTGCACACCCACTCTTCCACATCAGTTTTATGCAAAACCTGTTAAGATCCTGAAATATCCTTTAGAGACCAAGCTGGTATTTGTAGATGCCAAAGAGGCTATTGCAATGGTAATGTTTATTTTAATCTCACCTTTCTTTGTAATAAGCAACTGACCCCTTCAGATTGAATACTAGAGATTCTTCTTATTTTGTCTAAACATCATTCTCCCAGAGAATGAATATGTGTTATTGTGAGGCTATGATGAGGGTAATGAGATACTAACATTGATTTATTTACAATATATATGTGTGTATGTTTGTATATGTGTATATATGTAAAGGAAAACATTTCGATGTCAGTGTTGCTTAAAAGCAAAATGCAAAAATAAGCAATTGGAAAGAACGTGTGTGTGAAAGACTAGCAAGAAAAACAAAAAAAAAGCACACCAAGTTACATTTTGGGTCAGTATGTATTTTTAGCATTTCCTACTATGGTTTGTTATGTCACTTTTTCTACAGTGGGGACAAAAAGAAATTATTTTACTCTGTGATTATCTTGGAAGGATGGAAGTGCATGAATTCTAAGGATGATAAGTCTGTCAAGATGCAATCATGTTTAGTATTTGATTTTGAAGATCCCATTTTAGTATTTCTTCCTCCACAAATTTCCCTCTCCTTTTCTTCTGCACAACTCCAGTTCTAGAGAGATGTAATCCTGTGATAACTAAGAATATTAAATCTACATGGAAGAAAACAGATTTAAGACAGAAATTCAGTTGACATAAATTAAAATACATCATAATTAAAATGTGCCATAAGAGAACCTTGAAGGAAATATTTAACTGTTTGTGCTGCCTTCCCTAAAAGGAAGATATCTTTTTGCTTTAATAATTCTTTTTTAAAATGAGTTTTTTGAAAATAGCTGTCGAACTTCCTATCAAAGTTAAATTTGCAGCGAAAAAGTTTTGATTGCTTTTCATTTGTGTCTTTCAAGCTTTTACCTGTGTATATAAGAAGCCCTCTTCAGAGCGTGCAATTGTATAAACGTGCGTACATGTATACATATAAAGAGCGGGAGAGAGAAAGGGACGTGGAGGCAGCATCAGTAACTGATCCCATTCAGATATGGCAAGAAAATTATACTGTTTTCTTATTTGTGCAGTCCATAAAAGTGTTCAGAAGAATTAACAGAGCTCCAGTAAGATGTTCACTGCTGATTCACGATGTGGTGAGCCATCAGCTCTCTTTTCTCACTGGGGAAGTCACAGAATTGTTGCCGTTTGTTCTCTCACGGCATTGTGGAAGAGAAGCCCAACCTCTGGAGTGCCAGCAGCAGCACAGAGGTTTGACACAGCTGTTTTGGCTGAGGGAGACCAACAGCCAAAAAAAAAGGAAAAGGTGCAAGCTGGAAACAAAATTAGTGTATTTAAGTGTTTAATCTTTTCTCCTTGCAGATTTCGTCATTGAATTGTATAAGCTGTTCCTAAACTGGTGACCTTGAAGGGCTTCCCCTCCTTCATCTTCTTGATTTGGAAAACAATATTAAAATAGAAAATTTAAAAATTCATGGACTACCTTGCCAGATGTTTATATTTTTTTCTCACAATCCCACTGATTACCTGAATTTAAATGATTGGCACCATGCTTTTAATGCGAAAGCATATATACATACATTAAGTAGGGCAATTATCATACTTCTGACAAATTTGCCCCTTTTCTGCTCAGTCCTTGCATATGCATGTTTTGTGCACCTTGCAGCAACAGAAGGTTTGTCAGAAAGCATCATGATGAAGCCAGGAAATAACAGAAAATGATGAAAACCTGAGACAAAAAAAGATGAACAGGAATCCACAAACAACGAGAATCCCAAAAAGGATTGTAATGTACATAGATATTGTAATTTGAACCACAGCAAAAAACCTGCTTGTATTTGTTGTAGTTTTCTCATCATTTTGCTTGAAGAAAATTTGCTAAGTAAAATCAGAACCTTTCATATCCCTCTTCTCTGAAGTACAGTTCAAATTCTCTTGAATTCTCTCATCTTGAACTGTAATTAGAAAATGACCCATGACAGTGCAGACATCCTAGTTGATAACTGCACAGTCAATACAAAATTCTTTCTATAGGGGGGATGTAATTGCCTCCAAACAAACCTGAGGGATTCTGTTTCCAAGTTCATTCATGTTCATGAAGCTCACCGGTACCACAGCTAGGAAGAAAACCGTATCAGTCATCAAATGTCTGTGCACAGCCCCAGAGTGTTTGCTCTGAAGAGTCATTTGTGATGTCTGAGTTGGTTGTATTTGAAGTGTTTTCTATCGTGTTCATTGTTTAGCAAATATAATGGCTGGAATAGACTGCTTTATTTACAATGTGCAGGGATTAAATTTTTATTTCTCTTGAGACCTAATTTAAAGGTCTGTTTTTCGCTCAGTTCTCCCTTTACTCATGTTTTGAACGGCGAACTGAAGAACCGTTCTGTTAATGCATGAAATTCATAATCTTGAATAAAAATCTTCTCCTTATCACTGTTTTGTTCACAGAGTAATCAGTGGGGCCTTAGAGAGTGGGAATAGTTTCAGGATCTCTGTCCTGCTGTTGTTGGAATGGAAAATATCAGAGTTAATTCACTTGGTCACACCTTGCTAACACAAGGCTCTCTCGCAACAGATCACTCTCTGAGACTGTTTACTTGCCCTTGGATGGCACAGATATGAGACAAAAACAAGAGGAAACACAAGTTACAATTGTAATTCCCTTGGCTCCTTCACCCACAGAAGACATCATTTACTTGCTGGAACTTCTTTTCATTGACTGATTTTTTGTTTGAGCAAGATGCCATCTGGACAGGTTTGGTGACTGACAACTTTCCAGAACAGATCCAACGCTGATCACCAGAGTGCACATTTTCTCCCTTTCTGGTACCAGCTGTACTCTGAAAAGGCTCTCTAAGGATCCATGTAATCTTTGTCTTGGTTAAAGGTAAAACTCACTGTTGTGCAAAGAGGGCCCATTCACCAGAACTGGAATTCAATGATGCTTAAATATACAGTCTTCTATGAAGGATAAATGTCACCTCAGGTTCTTTTATTGTTTATTCCACTGGGGCAACCAACAGAGATGCTGCATTGTGCCACCACAAGTATTTTTCAGATGTGGTTTTAAACCCAGAAACACAGTTTCAAACTTCTTTTGCAGCCATTGTATTGATCAATACAAAAGTGTGTCATGAAAAGGATGATGAAACAAATTTGGAAGACAATATTGAAGTTATGTACTAACAAAGCAGTGGTCCAACTCATCAGAATAAAACTGATTTGAAAAGGCTCAAGGCAAACCATTTTTTCTTTCTAAGGTGAATACATCTCAGGTGAACACATCTCAGTTCACAACTGAATAATCTAACTTTTAGATCAGAAGTTTCCTAGTATTCATAAGGAAGATTCTCTTTTCCTGTAGATATTAGTCCAAAACTACCTAGAGAACAATGAAAAGTAGTCAACCACAGTGCAATCTACAATCACCAGCATGACTTACAGCAGCTCTGATTCTGCCTTAAAAATGTTTCTGCAGGAAAAACTGTTAAATTCCAATCTACATTGGGCCTTTTCTCTCTATACCTTATTGCTGTAACATTTTGGGAAATATTTTAGACAGAAAAGCACTTTTTAAAGAAAGAGTTAAATTTTATAGGATCTTCTTAAGTAGAAAAGCTGTGATGGAGAACAGCATAGCAATAGATTATATTATGATTGCATCTTTCATCTGATGAATTTAAAGTGAAAGTCTAATAACTGATGTCTATATTGCTCTTTTGAAACAAGTTGTAGTTACTAAAACCACGTCAGTCACTAGTTGAATCTGAAACAGGTAACTTCAGCTGCATAACAGTACATAGAAATAAAGCTCAGTATCTTAAAATAAGGAAGAAAAACAGATAATATAAAATTGAAACTTCAGGAATAATTTACAAAATTAGAATATAATTACATGAGCTAGAGTCTGGCTGAAAAATTTGCATCAACACCAATTCTTGTGAAACATCATGAAAACAAGTACCTATCGCAAAAGAAACAATCCCAGGACAAATATCTAGTCCTATGTTTCTTTAAAAAAGTCGTAAAAATGTAAAGGGAGAAGTGAGATTTTGATTAAAGCTATAAAATATATGTAACATATTTTTGTACAGTATTTGGAACTCATTCATGCTGTCTCTGAATTTGTCTCTTCAAGGAAGTGGACTGGGATAGCTCTAGTGGAATAAATGAGTTAACAGTAGTTAAATTGGAATAACTCCTTTCGTGGGCAGTGTATTTTAAAATATGGATTATTTCATTCTGGAATAATTGTAACATTTACAACATTCACCAAATGATTTAAAAAACAAAACAAAACAAACAAACCCCTGTAATACAAAATAGTTTGTTCACAGATTAAACCCCAACAAACTATCCCAAGTAGATATTGTAGCACAAAGTATTGCACAAGAGCTATTCTGGCCAGTACTGCTATTGGAAAGAAGTCTCAAAAATATGCTGTAGAACAGACAACACAGATTGTGCATCTAGAGTAGCTGTATAAATTATGTTGAATCTCAGGATTTAAATAATGGTCACATCAGCTTCAGTTCTCTGAGGTTCTGTACCAGAAAGCCACTTTTAATGTTTTATCTGGTCTAATGTGAAATTTCACACCTATATACAGCTCTTTTAAGACCACTGGTCTTACACCATGACAGCTACAGCAAATTATTACTAGAGGGTTAAATATAGAAGGGTTTAACTCATTGTGAAAATTGTCATGTTCTTGACTGTCCCTCACAGCATGCTTTAATCCAGAATAACAATTCATTCTAAGAACAATAATTCCTAGTCTGCAAATCTTTTCCTCAAAAAATTTGTAATCACAGAAGTAAATAAAAAGAAGTGAGGTTGATAAATATCTCTGCTATTTAGGTACAAATGAATTTTTCCACGTCTTGTGCAAAGTTCTAAAAGTGTAACTCCAAGGTAAATAATTGCTATCAAGTTTAATTAGACTTTTTTTTTTTCCTATGGAATCTCTTACCTGGCCTGTGAGCAGTTTTAGATACACACATCTCTTAAAAACTCTACTGTGAAATTATGCCTATCTACTGAAAAATCCACCCACTGGATGCAGCTCAGACTGTCCTGCACGCAAGAGTAGAAGGTGGCAGAGGCTGGTGTGAGCACTGGGTGTGCACTGGCTGCAGGATGACAGATGTACGTGGAACTGTCAGCGTTCAAAGTCACTTGGCTGCCTACACCCTGCTTGAATCTTCCTGCTGCTGTTAAGACAGAAATTCTCTGCTGTCCTATTTTTAGTGCAGAATCACAATTCCTTATTTTGCTTACCCTGATAGTCACTTTAAATGTGTGCTGTGCTAGGGTGCTATTGCTTTACTCAGCTATTATAGAAAATCATTGTTAGAGTTTCATTTTGGAAGAAAAGCTCTGGAGCCTTCAATAGTCACAAATAACCAGTTATATCTCATGGAGGTGATAGTTCCAGCAGTACACTGATTCTTGCTATGGTGCTCCAAATTGACTCCACAAACCTTGTTTTTTTCAAGCTCTGACCCCTTCTCTTCACATTCTGAAGAAGTTTAACATAATCCTATTCATAGTGTGATTTGGAATTAAACCGAAAGAGAAAGGCTGACTGATTACTTTTCTTTTAGTTGTTTGGGTCTCTTGGTACATAAAGATCTGAATTCTCCTGGCAGCTTCAGGAAGAAAACTGTGCAAGCTACCCAAAGAAAATGCTCACAGGAGTGTGGGAAACAAGTGGTGGATACTCAGCTGAGATGTTACAAGGCAAATCTTAACATGATACCAGTTTGAATATGAAGTAGTGTCTTAATGGAATTGATTAAATTTCTATCATCTCATTTATAATTAATCATCACAAAGCTTCTAGGAGTACACCGTCAACAAAAGTCCATTGGAAAATGATGAATTTGTTGAGGTAAGAAAATAATGTTTCAGTAGAAAGTGCTTGACTTCTGAAAATATCTCTCAGAATTATGTCAGAAATTCATAGTATAAATGTACCTATTAAAATAGGTACTGAGGGATTTTTCATAGTCAGTAGAAAGAAGTAGATGTTTCTAGAAAATTATTCATCAAATACCAAAGTTTTTGTGCTAAGGTAAATATCTAAAATACATTGGAAGTTTTGTTTTCAGTAAGTGACCCTCTCTCACTTGAGGATTGCATTATGTTTATGTACCAAGGTTTGGGTAGCAGGAGGGCATCATCACTAAAGCTCAGCAGAAAGTTAAATTCACTGTAAATAATTATGTTAAATAAATAACGTGAATCTCACCTGTTGAGCTTACCAACTTTGTAAGTTATGAAAAGTGGGAAAGTCTGCCCCTTCTATCTTGCAAAGGATGCAGGAATCTCTGGAATTCGGATATTTTAGGAACTTTTCCCATCTGAATGAGAACAGACCTGGCCCAACTCATTGCCTGGGGAACCTACCAGAGCTCTTAGCTGCTGTAGAAGGAATGGAGCCACTGATTTGGTCATTGTATGATCACATGAATTTCAGGATTAATTTTTCTTCACACAGTCTCAAAAGAGAAAATATTTTTGAAAGCTTAACTCACCTTCAGGTATGTCTATAAACAGAAAGTAAAAGAAATAAATTTGATCTTCTATGCATTCATAGCTATGTTTTGCATCTTCTATATGACTATTTGCCCGTAATAAAGTAACTATGTCTGCCTCAAGACTGCTGTTAGACCATTTTAAATTCTATTTTCAGCGGCGTAAAACAGTAATACTTTGAAATTGTCCTGTTTAAATTATTTTATCAATTAACATTGATATGTAAATAATTTTATGAAATAATTCATAACACTTGCTCTTTCAAAAATTTTTCAGAAAATGTTTTTGCAGGCTTTTTGTTTGTTTGTTTGCTTTTTTTGTATTGAGTCTATTAATATCAAACATGCCTGCCATTTTTCAAGAAAGGCTCATACTGGTTTTAGTTTTTTCCCTTTTTTCGTGTTCTCTTTGTACTATTGAACATCTATTCTACTTTTCTTGCTTTCTTGCAGCTGGGAATAAAATGAAAAATGAAACAAAAAAGTAATTGAAAATAACTTTTCAAATTCTGTTAGCTTTTAGAAGGGTAGATTGGCCAGTTTACAGTGCTTTGTTTTGTTGTTCTTTTGGGTTTTTTTTCCTTGCCATAACTTTTTGTAAGCAAAGGAAGCTTGTGAACAGCTGAGAGTGGTTAAACTAAATAAAAATGAGACGTGAGGTTGGAAAAGCTACCCTCAACTTAAAAAGAACAGGGTTGAATACAGTTTCTCAATGATAACCTAAGGAAAATATAAAAGGGGAAATGTTTGTGACAATTTAAACTTCTTCTAGCTCAAAATCAATGTTGTGAAAAGGAGCAAATTCATTGGGAAAGTACAGCTCCACAGAGGTCAGTTATTCAGCACTCTACTGCAGAAGAGCCCATTATGTTGATGCATGCAGTTTTGCTGACGGTGGCAAAACACCACTCAGTTCAGAGCATCACTGATGAGAACAGGTTTAAATTTAGCTTTAGAGCCCTCACAAGGATTATTAAGAGGGTGAAGCTTCTGGGCATTTTCTAGCTCATTGCTGGCCATTTTGCACAACTGCCTGTTCTCCTTTGCAGAGGGCAAGTGTCTCTTCACAGGCTGTTACTTTTTGTCTGGCTTCTTTGGAGAGAAGATGCTCAAACAAACAAGTCACTACCAGCTTCTTTGCTTTGGGGAGGTGTCTGGAAAATCTGTTCTCTTTACTGGCTTTGTAATTCTCTGGAGTGGCATTGCATTGCTGGAGAAATGCTTGGGGAAAGCTCACACAACAATGATGAACTACAGGATGGAAAACTGCTGTGGGGTCTGTTAAAAACAACACAACAAACTTGTATGTTTTAACTTAATTATCTGCTGAATGCCCATCTTAGTCTGGTTATTAACAGTATTCAGAACATAATTGCAATCCTGATTGATTCACTGTTTTCCCCTTTGCAGGTCATAGTAAGCACTAACACATTTTTATAATAATCATCTGCAATTAGTGAAGTGAATGAGGTTTCGAGTGTGACTTTACATTTGTCTGTTATAGCTGTCTATTTTCATACACCTATTCATAGAGTTTAGTTACTGTGAAAAGCAAGAAAATATAATTAGAGCTATTTTTGTTAATGGAAAGGAGAAACGGCCTTATAGCAAAAAGGCCAAGTACATTTATCTACCAAGTGAAAAGAACTGCACATCTTAAAGGGTGGATATTTTTAGCACAGGGTTTCCTACTGGTCTTACATGTTGAGGGTAAGTGGAGTGTGTTTATTTTGCTTTGTGATTTTTTTAAGTTGAAAATTTTATGTAACTATTCTGCAAAATTTGTTGGTTGTCCTGAACATTTTTTATGGTAAACCCAGTTTTTAAAAAATATTTTGAAAGCAAATACTGCAGAAAAGAATAGTGGAAACTTTAGTGGATAATTTTCTTTTGAAAGACCTCTTCTAAGGAAAAGAGAAAAGTGGTGTATATAAAATGTTGATTGACTCTAACTTCACATTGTTAGAAGACCATTTCAAATTCTGTCTCTCCCTAGGAAAGCATTAGCAATAACTTGGCTGAGGCAAAGTGCCTGGAGTTATGGAGTAAGACATATAACACCTTAGCAATTTTGAGTGAGCTCTGCATCAGTGCCCCTCAGGGTAGGGCTGTTGTAAGTCACTGTTTCAGTATCTCTGCTGTACAAAGAGGATTGTAGTTTATTTGCCCTGCCCATGTATGGACAAGGCATGTCCTCTCCACATTGGGATAGGCTTCTCCCGGAAGAAAAAAATTTCCACTTTTAGCCAGATGCATGAGCACTGCTCCTAGATAGATCTGAAAAACCCAAAAGAAAAAGGAAGGCTGGCAGTTTATATGTGCATGGTAAAAGTAGGGAAAGAAATGGGCAACAATGCCCTGATCTTGGAAAGTGATGAATGATTCCTATAAGGTATCGAATATGTCTAATTTACAGGATTATCTCCATGAAGAGTTACATACCCATTACAATGCTCTCCCAAAGTTGACATTAATTAAAATTCAAATGATGTTTATAAGTGCTGCAATAATTCCAGTATTTCTCATTTTCAAATAGGAAACTGAGAACCTGCAAGAATCAGGGCTGGATGTACATAAGAATACAAGCATAAGCCCCACACCTCTGTGCACCTCTGCCTAATAAAAACCTCCCCCAAACCTAGCTGCTCACAGTTTGTACAGGGTACAGCAATCTCCTGTCAGGCTGAGGGACACAGGGTTCTCCTGCAGGGCCAAGAGCAGTCATGTTGCTATGGGCTTAAACTGCTTCTTTTCTGCTACATTAATATATAGCCATTGCACATAAAAATGAAATATGATTGAGAAGAGTGCCTTTGACCTACATATTTCAACATTTGCCAATACTTAAAAGTGCATGGACAATCAGCTGGAAGAAGGCTACAAAATCACTTCTCATGTATAGCTGTAGAAAATCATCTATATACCAAGAAAAAGAAAACTCCAACAGTTTTGTGGGTGGTTTTTTCATTGTTGGTTTTTTTTTCTTCTTTCTTTCTTTCTTTCTTTGGATTTTTGTTGTTGTTGTTGGTTTTTGTTTCATTGTCAGGCTTGGATTGTGTCCATATAAATTTATCAGGATTATAACCTGTGTGGAAGTGTCAAAACACTTTTTATTTTAGCCTGTTTGATATAAAGCTGCTATATTTTCCACTAATTATGAGAAATTCCACCTCTGCCGACATGAGGATATGATTAGCAGATGT
This sequence comes from Cnemophilus loriae, assembly GCA_013397755.1. Classification (NCBI taxonomy): domain Eukaryota; kingdom Metazoa; phylum Chordata; class Aves; order Passeriformes; family Corvidae; genus Cnemophilus; species Cnemophilus loriae. The sequence goes on along the minus strand of VZTF01006238.1, from coordinate 821,002 downwards.
GAAAGATATAAGGCAAGCAAACAAACACGGCAAGTCCCCCAAACTGGGTTTAGCATCGGTATTATTTAACGCTGGCTGTGTGCAAATCAGCTTTCATTTACTCTTTTCTGGCATTTGCATGTTCTTATTTTTTAGATTAACTTATAAGTTTTTCAGAGTTTCGTATTTAATTACATCTAAGCTGTTTAAAGCTCTTCTGAAGCTGCATGTGGTCACTCTGTCTTCCACCATTGTGTGTTGGCACTGTCTCAGTGGTGGAGAAATACAGCTACGATCTGCCCCAGAGGCAGCTGTGAACAGCACAAAGCCTTTATAGGGAAGCTGTATGTCCATGTCCAGTGTAGAGTTAAGGCTTGAAGCCTCTGCTATTATTAGGTTCACAAGTCCCTGCTACCTAAACCTATACTATAGGATTCTACAAGACTGCCAAAGTGGCCTTTGCTCTTTATTAAATTCAATAAATTTAATAAATTTTTTCCAGATGGGATGCACCAAAGAGTAATGAAGGAGCTGGCAAAAGAGCTCACCAAGTCACTTTTACTCATTTACCAGCACTCCTGGTTAATGGGAGAAGTCCCACTTGACTGGAAATTAACAAATGTAATGCTCATCTACAAGAAGAATTGGAAGGATGATCTGGGGAATTACCAGCCTGTCAGCCTGATCTCAGTACCAGGAAGGTCAGGGAGCAGATCTTTCTGAGTACCACCACACAGCACATCCAGGGATCAGGCCAAGCCAACATACATTTACAAAAGGCAGGTCTTTGACCAACCTGATCTCCATCTGTGACAAAGTGACCCACTAAGTTGATGAGGGAAAGGCTGTGGATGTTATCTGTCTAGATTTCAATAGCGTGTTTGACACTATTGCCCACAGCATTCTCCTGGAGAAGCTGGCAGCCCATGGCTTGGACAGGGGCACCCTTTTCTGGATTAAAACTGGCTGAATGTCCAGGCCCAGAGACTGCTGGTGAATGGTGCCACACCTGGTTGCTGGCCGGTCACCAGTGGGGTTCTCTACAGCTCGATATTGGCCAGCTCTGTTTAATATCTTTATCAAAGGTCTGGACAAGGGGATTGAGGGCACCCTCAATCAGTTTGCTGAAAACACCAAGTTGGGCGGGAGTGTTGATCTGCTGGATGGCAGGAAGGCTCTGCACAGGAATCTGGACAGGCTGGATCGATGGGCCAAAAGTATGAGGTTCAGCAAGGCCAAGTACTGGGTCCTGCGCTTGGGTCACAATAACCCCAGGCAGTGCTCCAGGCTGGGGGCAGAGTGCCTGGAAAGTGGCTCAGCAGAAATGGACTTGGGGGTGCTGGTCAACAGCCAGCTGAACATGAGCCAGTGTGTGCCCAGGTGGCCAGGAAGGCCAATGGCATCCTGGCCTGTATCAGCAATAGTGTGGCCAGCAGGACCAGGGCAGTGATTATCTCCTATACTTGGCACCGGTGAGGCCACACCTCAAGTCCTGTGCTCAGTTCTGGGACCTTCATTTAAAAAATGACATTAAAGTAATGGAGAGCATCCAAAGAGGGGAAACGAAGCTGGTGAAGGGTCTGGAGCTCAAGTCCTGAGTGGGAACTGAGGTTGTTTAGTCTGAAGAAAAGGAGGTTAAGAGGGGACCTCATTGCTCTCTACAATTGCCTGAAACAAGGGTGTAGTGAGGTGGGGGTTGCTCTCTTCTGCCATGTCTGAAGTGAAAGCATGAGAGGAAATGACCTTAAGTTGCACCAGCCAAAGTTCAGATTAGATAATGAAAAAAAACCACTGAAAAAGGGGGTTAGGAATGGGCATAAATTGCCCAATGATGTGCTGAATTCACCATATCTGGAAGTGTTTAAGAGGTGTCTGGATGTGGGACTTGGGTAAATGGTTTAGGTGTTTGTTGATGGTTGGATTGGATGATCTGGAATGTCATCTTCCAACCTTGATGATTCTGTGAGTCTGTAATAGACAAATTGAGTTACTTCATGCAAACAGGAATGCAATTTTTTCAAATGTTTGTATACAAGCACTGTAGCATTTTGATCCAACATTTTTGAAGCTGAGAGTTTCTTGACTGATTTCTATTTGAATGAAGATTTTCCTCTTCTTATGGGTGTTTGGTGTCTAAATGAAAACCTCATGAGCCATCCAGAAACATATCTTTAAGAGATTAAGCTTTATGTTAATTCTTTTTTGTAATACAGGAAATATTTTGCCTCTGAGATTATACTGCTAGTCTGTAGAACATTATCCTTACACACAGAGTTAAAGTCTCTGTTCCTGGATTTCCCACTGAAATCTCAGAAAAGGATGGCTCTTTGTATGGCTGCATTGCCGGTAAAGATGAACATTGTTTTACACATGTACAGATATCCAGAGAAGGAGGAGGTGAGCTAAGAGGAAATAACAGGGTTTGCTGCTGGGTTAGGTTGTCATTAGGACAATTAGCTGTAACATTATCAGGGCCCCAGCCCTGTACACATAAACATGAAGAAAAACCCTGCTGAATTCCTGTTGCTACCAAAAAGCCAGGTATAAAATTCAAATTATAAGAAGGTCAGGCTGTTAACATTTTACCATAACAGAGTCCCCATAGCCTAAAAGCAGTGATGATTTTAAATAAATAAATACATGAAAATAAATAAATGTTTTACACCTTTTTTTTTTTTTTTTTTTTTTTAATTTA
>VZTF01006238.1:778492-818310 GCA_013397755.1 Cnemophilus loriae | reverse complement strand
TTTTTTTTTTTTTTTAGAATTCAAGACAAAAAGACTAAATTGAAGAGAAAAATTCCCATCACCATTTACTCATCTTTATGAAATTAAGATGAGTTGCTGTAGAGACAAGTGAGCAATTTCTAGTATACACCAGGAGGTCACCAGCATTTCTGGTAGCACAAGATGACGGACGTGATAATATCTGATGACAGACATTCTAATAATTAGCTTTTTCTGTGTCTTTGCAAAGCTTTGTAGATTCATAGAATCCTTTCCTTGTTCATCTCCTTTTTCTCTCATTAGCATTTCAATCAACTGTACTTTTCATTGGAAGCCAAATTGAGAATGTGGGGAATTAAGATTTTTAATGTCTTCTTAATAGGGAAAAAAAAGTTTTCTGAATGACTGTGAGCTGTCTGTTGCTTTTTGTTGTTGTTGCTATAATTGAAATTGCACAGTATGGTAGAGAGATGTATGATTTTCTTTCTATGTGTTTTTGTCAAGTCTAATGTAATCAGTCTTAAGAAGATCAGCACCAAACAACATTAAGAATTCAAGTTGAAGAAACATGAAAACTCATCTGTAGAAGGAGCAGAAGATTATAATGCCAGTGGTCAAGAGTCTGAGATTTTAGGAGCAGCACACAGGTATATTTAAAGAGAGAAATCACAGTCTATCTTTTCATACCTTCACCATCCTGTACACATATATCCTTGTTGCCATAGGACTTTGCCTTAAGCTGTCTCCTGCTTCCAGCACTCAGGACACCTCATTTGGTGACCATGGCTGCATGATCTGGTGTCTGCCCACAGGCCAAGCCACAGACTGCTAGCACACATTCACCAGAGGGTTACAGTTCCAAGTGCTTAATGGCAAGAGCCAAAATACCAGAACTTTCCATTTGGACAGGTTTCGTATTTCGTGGGTCTCCTATGCACTCTTTTTTCTGTTCCAAATGAGATGCATTAAAGTGAGGGAGATGAAGAAGAGCTTGGACATAATGAGAGTAAGTCTAAATAAATAAAGAAATAAATAAATAACTAGATGTAAACATGCTGTCAAATAAGAAGTTATTTCAATTCTCTTTTTCATGAACACTCAAGCTGTTATAGTAATTTATTTAAATTGATTCAGCAGGGGTCTTGGCAAGGTAGGTCAAGGTGGATTTTCTCATTGGAGAACTGTTCTGAAATCCTTAGTGGAACAAATTCTCCAGAAAATGAATTATAATGCTATCATATTCACATCAGACAACTGAAATACAATGGAGAAAGGTCTATGACACATTTATTAGAGATCAGTGACCCATCTACAAGTTTCACACACTCCTAAGTCAAATGTATATTTCTCCAAAGAAAATTTTGGATTATTTAAAATAAGTAATTTAAATCTTTCAGTAAAAGGAAATGCAGAATCTTGATTTAATCAGTCAGTGAAGTTATGATAGCTGCATATACAAAATATACAACATATCGTCTGAAGGAGGTTGTGGAGATTTTGTATTTATTACATGATTGCAGAATTGATGTTTAATTTTAAAATAGTAGTAGGAATAGCAATATTGCTCATCTTTTATAAAAGGTGGCTGACTGAAGGGGTTAAGAAGGTGGAATATACAGGGAAATAGTAAAATAAATGTGTGTATCTCTCTCCCTGTTTGGCTTGTAATAACTATACAAAGAATACAATGAGTGGTAAATAAAATGAAGTATGTGGTCTTTAAGAAGCATGTGGAATTCATTGCCACAGGAGGCTGTAAAGTGGTTGTAAGGTGGTTGTATTTAAAAGAGGATTATTTTACAAGCAATAACACTGAGGCAAATTGTATGGAGCAATGGAGCAACATTCTTCACAAGACCCCTGAGGCTGGCTCAGCATTTTCAGCTCTGGCAGCAGAGCATTTCATGCCAGTGGAGGGGAGCCAAAGTGGACGCAGGGGTGACACAACAAAAAGCTAACCAAAAGGCAAGTAAAAGCCAAGAAGAGTGGAGACATAGGAAGAGAGCATAATAAAACTACAACTTGTCCAAATTCAGCTGGGCTTCTGTTCGTATGCATCTCTTCTCCTCATGTTTTCCTGTTAGCTGACTCAGAGCTGTAAAGACACATGACCAACGGGAGATTAAGCCCAGGAGCCAAGGTGGAAGCCAGTCTGGCTGTATCTCAGCATGGTGACTCAGCTTTGAACTGGGAATTTTTTCTTCATTTGCAATTTTGAACTGACTGACGCTTTATTGTGCAGGTGACTGTGACTGTGCACTGGAACAGATTGCCCAGAGAAGTTGTGGAGTCTCCCTTCCTCGCCGACACATTCAAGAACTGTCTGCACCTAATCCTGTGCAAGGATAATCCTGCTCAACCAAGCATCCCAGATACTCATTGTCATCCCTTCCAAACTTACCCTTTCTGACATTTTGCTGAAAAGGAGGTGAAAGTGGCCACTTGGGGGATGGGGTGTGGGAGGGTGGCTTGGAGAAGGCATGTATGCAGAAGGAGGAAACAGTGCAGACACTAAAACGGAGGTGCATCTAGGGCAGAAAAGCCCACTGCTAAAAGCTTTTCAAAAATTAGACTTCCTCTCCTCTGGGAATGTTTGTCTGCACTCTTCTCAGCAGATTTCTGCTCCTTTTATCCTCCATCACTTCCCACTCTTAGGGCCTAGGGGCCGTAAATCTCTATTTTGGCCCTTCTTCCACGTCTTAGCCCCATAAGCTTCTTCTTAATAAACTGTTTGGTCACCCTTATGCTTCCCAGCTGGCTTCACATACTAAGTGAGTATGTGTAGGTGAGATTAGAAGCAAAATTGGGCAGGAGAGGAGCAGGACAAAATCCTAAATGGAAAACAGAGAATTATAAAGTCAGTAAGCAGGACCACGGTCAGATAAGAGATTTGAAGTCTGGAAATGGTGTGGGTGAGTATGATGCTTAGTAAAGGAGCAGTACTGTTTCCATCATGCTTGATTGCCAAAGCAACTGTGGTAATTGTAACTATAAGCAGGAACCCATCCCCAAGTAAACTAAGAATTGTTGGCTAAAGAGTTGCAGCATTTTCCATGTGTCTTGTTTTCATACAAGGTTAAAGTTAATAACTAAGCATACCAGCTAGGAATACGCTAATTTGCTTCCATTATGAAAAATAGTGTTTCAAGCCGTTACTTTGTCGGCATTATGGGCTTAGGGAAATAAAACTTCAATCAGCTTCATTGTATTGTCAGTTACCTAAATCAACATGCCCATTTCTAACATTTGCTCGTATAAAGATTTCTCTAGGTATCTTGTTATTAAAAACATGATAGTAAGTTGTTGTCGAATGTTGCCAGTGGAAAATCTGGTTCTGGTAAATGTTCATCTCAAGATTAATTTTTGTTTGAACAAGAGTAACTTTACATACTCACATTGCTTATAAGAAACTTGGGAGATAGCAGGTTAAAAATTCATATGGAGAAAGTTGCATATGCCTTATTCCCACTTACAAAAAAAACCTGGAGCTATTTTAATGTTTTGGCATATGGAGTTATTGTAGCTCACTGAAAAAAAACCACAACCACTCAGCCCTGTGTTAGATACCAGATCTCTCTTCCTATTACGTAATGCCGGGAAATATACATACAGAGTAGAGTTATTTTAAATACAAAGTTTAGCAAGAATTATTGTAGCTTATATGGAAATGGAAAGTCTGAGAAGTTTTACAAGTTTCAAAGTGCTGTGGCTGATGCAAAAGTTCCATTTATTGTGGGCCTATTTGCAGCTGGGAGTTCTGCAGGAACTGGAAGAGACAGAAAACAGTGAAAATGCAGACTGAGAATGTAAAAATGCAGGCCAGCTCTTTGTGCTCTTCTGTGGCACTGATATGTAAGGCTAATAACAGCAGCTTCACTCCATTCTTTTCCTGTCCTTAACTAAGAACAGATCCAGATGTTGCAAGAACGTCACCACAGGGAAGCAGGAAAAGGAAGGGTGAGTTATACAGAAAGTGTTTGGACTGAGAGTGTGCTGGGTCAAACTGCTGAGCTCCATGGGGAAGTATTGAGTTGTGCTCAGGTGGGCTGGTGGAGCTTTGCTCATTTTGCCAGGGTTTGGGCCATTTGTGCTGGTTCTAGTCTGTGATGGTATAATGGCACACCTGGCACTGTGGGGCCCCGTGCTGTTTCTGCTCCATACATGCCATTACTATTTCATCTTCTTTGTAAATCTGAAGCACTTCTGCATTTCGAATGCAGATGGTAACATGAAAATCCTTGACTCAAGAGCTGGTATTATAACACTTCACATTGTCCCAAGATGTTTCATGCCAGAGGTGAATATCTTTACACATATACTGGGCGCCAACATACGGCAGTTGCCAGTGTGTTGGGAACCATGCCCTTGACACTGTTCAAGTGTTCACAAAAACAGCAGCAGGAGATGAAACCTTCTATCACCCTTCTTGAGGTTTTTCCTCTATAGATTTTTCAAATGCATATGTCACATGGTCCAGAAGTTGGATTATTTGCTAAAACTCATGGTCCCCTGTCAGTCCTCACTTCATAAAGACCATCTCTCAATTCTGTCACAGAATGGATTTGGCTATGGTTGATTTAGGCCACAAAACTACTCCTTTGTAAGAGAGCTGTAAGCCCTTTTGGGTTGTATATTTTGCAATGATATTTCCTCTGTTTGTAAAAGGCTTGTTTTCATACAACCTATTTTCCCTACTGACAACAGTGGCTCTGTTCTTGGTCAGCCCATGGATGACATTGGTAAATTTTTGAAAGACCATATACACGGAGAAATGAACAAGTAAGAGCAAATCAATTGAAGAAAATTAAAAACACAACTGCAGTTGTAGAGCAACACACATCACCCAGTCTTGCATAAGTCTTTCATTGGCTTTTGTTCTTCTTCTTGTAGATTTTATAACTCACTATAAAAAAAAGTCTAGAGGAAAGTATTTTTATTTTAACTACGAAAGCCCAGTGGCTGAGTTTTCTGCAGAGGAATAAGACTTTTCTCAAATGACATCAGCAACCATTATTTGAAATTATCATCTTCCTCTCTGTTCTCATTCTACACTGACTCATGAAAGTTTTTCAGAGAAATATTGTATATTTAGCTATTAGGTGTGCAAATAAAATAAATTCCATGAGTCTAAATGCAGACTCTTTTTATGATATTTTTCCTTTCCCCACACTGTAGTCTCATTTGTTTCTTCCTTCCTGATAATTTTCTTTTAATCCATAGTATCTTCTTTTCTTTTTGTTTATTCTCTTTTCCTTTGTGCTTTATTTTCCTTGGAAAGGTTTTTTGCTTTGTTTTGATTTTTACAGGATATTACACTTCCTTTTTTGGTTGGTCCCCCCCGCCCCCCATCCGTATTTCTTGCCCTATGATCACTTCCCTTTATGTTGCTTTTAGTGATATAACCTTGGCCATTTCTCTATAAACTGGAGACACCATGTCTCTATTAGGTATCACCTTGTCAGATGCATGAGCTCTGATGCTATTTCATCATAACTCACCATGATCTGATTTATATATTCTGTGGTCACCAAAAGCAATTTTTGGTATTTAATGAGAATTTGGCTCTACCATGTATGATTATTCACAGGAAACAGTGAAAAAGTGGCTTCAAATCTTACTCATTCACTTTTGACATCATTTAAATAGTAGATGAGAGGGAGGCTCTTATACTAAAGGATGTTAATCACCCTTCCCCGTTGGCTTCACTGTGAACTTGGTGTTGGACAATGCAGCAGTGTCTGTACCGGCTCCGGTGCTGCGGTGCTGGCCCTGGGAAGCAGCTGGCTGTACTGCTGGACTGATAGAAGAGTCTCTGGCAGACCTGTGGCAGCAGAGCCTGGACATGTAGGAGGGTTGGTGTATGGGCAGCCTGATTTGGAGGGCTGCAGGGTGTGGATGTGGCCAGGCTGTGCTGGCCAGGTCAGGGAAAGGCTTTGAATGCCTTCTTTTGCTAGAAGAGATGGAGACTGTGAGTGAGAGTTTGCAGGGTCACAGCACACAGATATGAACCCTGCACATCCTGAGTGTCTCCTGGGGATATGCATAAGGAACAATACTCTGGGCTTTTCCTGCAAGAAGTAGCATTCCTGTGTGACCTTTTTACAGCCAGACTAATTCCCAGGAAGAGCATTTCTGAACTCACCCCATTACCAGGACTACAGCTACAGTCCCCACCTGTGCAGCTCTTCCCTGTGTATGTATTTTCAATGCAAAAATATAACACCTGGAATACTGTGAGTGCTCACTCCAGCACTCCCCTTGCCAGCAATCTCTGAATTCCTTCAGCCACAACTCTTGAAGCATTTCCTTGAAACACTTGAGGGCTGGGATTTGTTCTCATGTCTCTTGTCAGGCCTCTGTGAATCACTGTGCACTCACCTCCCCAGCATGTATCAGGTATACACGTGGTAGGCACCAAGCAGCAGATGATCAGATGCAGTAGCTTCCTTAGTGGTCTATTTTTCAGTGTTAGAAAGCCAAGTTATGTTACAAATATCAGTAAAAGGTAACTGCTCCCACTAAAGGCACTGCTCAGGAGAATAGTAAGCACATGCTGAACAAAAGGAAAGCTACCAAAAAAGCAGGAAAAGTGAATTAAATATTGAACTTCTGTTTGATTCATTTTTACTTTATTTGCATTCAAGAGAGGTAAATACTAATGAAACTGCTTACTTGTCTCACAGACTGAACCATTTATTTAACAGAGAATGAACTAGCTAGCTTGAGAAACTCAAGATCTTTTTATATGATTCTGCCCAAGAACCCTGAACAACACGGATTGCTTCTGAAAAAAGACAAGATGTCTTCTATAGCCATGCCAGTTCAAGTCTAGCCTTATATTTTGTGATGGAAAGATTTTTAGCGGTGCTTCTGACATGTATCGAGTTTGAAATCAACGTATCATATCATTTGGTTTTGGCTAGTTTCCTGTATAAAGTAAAACAACCTTTATTGTCATTGTAACTGGTCTTCATTGACAAACAGTCCCAGAGCTGGAACATTATTTTCTGGCATCTAATGATTCATTCAGAGAGTTTCAAACGAAGAGAATTTCTTATTTTAGAAAATTTCTTTGCTTAATGGAAATATGTAAATAGAAACAAATGCACGTTTCCTGATCTCCATTTGTAAAAAGAGAAGTGACTGAATTTTATATTTAGGGGAATCTCTCTGGAGGAAGATGGGATCTGTGACTTGAAAAATTCATTGAATACTGTCCAAAAGAAGGGCACTTGTAACCTATTATTAACAAAAAGATGGTGACGAGTGTTGTTAATTGTTCCCTTTGCTCGTCTATTGCTTTCTCTTTACTGTTTTGACTTCTAGACCTTTGTGTCCTTAGGACTCGGTCTGAACCAAAGTCCCTTTGGCTGCTTCCAGTACATTTGCATTTTCAGGTATATAATTAAATGCAATATTTGTCTTAGTGTGATTGTAAACACAGCAGAAATTACGAGAATCCCACCATTAAAATTTGTCATGAAATATCTTATAAAATATATTTTAAATGTTATAACATGTTCCCTCATAGTCTAGTTAAACTCTACAATTTTATGACAGATTTAGAGTAATTGCAGTTATTAAGTAGGAGCACTGTTAACATTATCCAGGAGAGAACCTTGACAGTTGTTGTAGATAAATGTCAAACTGAAGCAACAGATGTTTTGCTCTTTGTTGGTTATAGTTAAGATTTTTACAAATACAAAAGCTTTTATAGGTCTTCTTATAAGCAGAAGATGTGTCAGGTCATTATTATTTGTCCATTACTAGTTTGAGAATCATTATCTAGGTAGCTGCCTTTCTAATTCTCAGCAATCCGTTGCAGGTTGGTTTTTGTCTCTACCTGCCAGAGCAACAGTCTTTCCTGAAGACTTTGAAACCCTCAGAGACAGGTACCAGCACTGTCAGCTGCTTCTGCTGTACTGTGGCTTGAACTTCAGCTTGTTTCAGACTTCAAGAAAATGTTTATATCAGCAGGTGAAATATTTTTTGCTCTTGATTTCTTGCAAGGAAGTCTTCATCGCCAAATGGCAACCTCACTGCAAGCAGTGGAAGCAGTTTTCTTTGTGTAGTTTTCCATAGTGCTCCACGGGAGCTGAGTTTCTCGACACTTGGGACTGTGACACGCCATCCATTTGCAACTACAGTAAATTATGTTCTTTTATCTAAATAATTATTTTTCCAGCCAACGTGTAGGAGCTAACTGTCACCTTTATATCCTGCAGAGCTTTTCAAGTCTAGCTTCTGATGTGTACTGGGTCGGCCTCTAGAGACTTTTTGCAATGACCAACTACTGCAGCAATTGTTAGTCCTTGGAATATTAGAAAAGATCAGAAAATCAAAAAAAGCCAGGCATGGAATGGAATTAAACTAACAAGCAATAAAATGTATAACAATAAAACATTTCATAAGCACATTAGCAGCAAGTGGAAAGTGGGAAGGAAACAACGGGCCCACTATTCAAGGGGACAAGAATAACAGTTGCAAAGAGGTAAAAATATTTAATGCTGTTTTGCTTCAGTTGGATGACATGATTCTCATTTGCACTCAAAGGGTAAGAATTCAAGCCAGAATAAAGAAAAAAAACTAAGAGAGTACCTAGATAAGCTGGTTGCTTTGGGCCTGGTGAAATCACAGGGGGCTGCTTGAGACCATTTTATACAACACAGATGAGGTTACTGAAAACTGAAAAGGTGCAAACAGCTGAAATTTGCCTTATCTGGTTTTAGACATGTACAGAGTGGGTATTTATATCTGAATAGTCAATGGAAAGAAATAGGCATCTCAATGGTGAGATTCTTTTGGCCTATTTTAGACACTGGCTTAAGGACTTTATGAATTGTGCCCTAGACCCCATTGACTTTTGACTAAGACAACTCTGATTTTGGTGCATGATTTCTTTAAAAGCTGTCCTTTAATCGTAGTTGTCAATTGCTTGCTATTAAACTGAAAGGATGTATGAGGAGGATAAAGATCTCTCCCATGTCTGGTAGATTGCTTGGTGCCTTCATTAGCGATGGGGATGATGTAGACCAGGGAGCTGGTTACCACTTTGTCAAGGTGACTGTAACAGAAATAGAGCTATACATCATAAACTGAGCATATCAAACTGATCCCTACAAACTAGAGAGCAAGCCTGGGAAAACATGGATGAAAGTCACTGAAGACCAGTGCAAAATACTTTACCAAGGTCAAGTGGTCGACTACACAAATATGACACAAGGACCACCTACACCCTGCAGTTGTGGAAATAACATAGCAGAGCAGACCAAAACCCCAACAGGTAACACTTAATGAACAAACAGGACTGCAGCATCTAAAGCAAGCAAAATGATGCTTCTGATAGATTTAGCACTGATGTAACTTCACAGTCTCCCAGGCTGAGATAGCAAACAGAAAATGTTTCCCTGTGTGGGTGTGAGGAGCAATCAGTATGAGACAGGTTTGGCAGAGCAATTCGGGCACCTCCATCCTGCAGCATTCACCACATGGGATGAAAAAAACCATCATAAGTCCTTTGGAAATATGGCCGCTAGTGTATACGTAACTCCTACTCATCCCATCCCACAGCTCATAGTTACATGGCCCAGAAGAGAAATAAAGCTTCAAGAAGCACTTTGCTGACCTATTGGATTCTCTGGAGGACTGCAGGTAGCCTTGCCTTGATTTTAGGGGTTTATTTGGGGTGGGGTGGGGTGGTTCTCACTGTTTCTCTGTCTTTAGACCTGTATAAGAACACACTGGTGTCACATAAAAATGCAGGGCTTGGTTCCTGTCTTCTGTTCTGGAGGAAGGGAGGGAAACCTTCCCCTTTCCCCTTTTACGGGATGATTTCATCCATCAAAATTCCACTGAGAAATTGCATCAAAATGTAAATAATATTCTAGTTAATTTTACTTCTCTGTGGTCATCTGTTTCTTTTCTAGGGCTGAACATTTGCTCTTAGAGTCACCATTAGTCTTAAAATTAGGATAGTCTCTTTTGAATGCCTAAAATTTTTTATCAACTTTCTAATTCCCAAATGAGAAATGAAGCTGCTGAATAATCAATAATCATGTTCAGTAGGAACAGCTGTCTTTGCAAGATAATGTCCAGGTCCTGCTATAATGAAGGCAATGGCAAGTTTCTATTCACTTCAATCGGAATACTATCGGATCCTGGATTAAAGAAGCCCACCTGAAGCAGGGTTTGTAGGGAAAAGTAACTATCATTTTTAGACCAGTCAGAAAACTAGAGAAATTTTGGGACACAGAAACTCTTCTTTAGATCTGGAAAAGATATGCCAAACTTCAAGTTGGCATATTTTAGGAACTGTTGTTCATGTTAATCTGCTTTTTATTTTTTTTTTTTAATAATAAATGTTTTAAGACAAAAAGAGTGACAAGCATCAGGAAAAGGAAGGATAGACTAGCAAATGTTATAAAGAATTTGAGTTCAGGATTTTACTTTTCTCTGCTTTGTATTCAGCTAATTTAAATCTTCAGACTGTGTTTACAGTTTTTACAGTTGCTTGACATACAACAGTCCTCATTTTTACTTTCCTCAGGACCACTGGTTAAGTGACAATAGCACGTAAATGTTTGGCTGTGAGGTTAACATTCTTTTATTTGCTGTTGCAACGGCTGGGGTGCCACCACTCCCTTTCTGAAATAAGGAGACATTTCATTCAGAATATCCTTCCACCTAAAACTAGTCAAAGTTTTGCAATGAAAGAAAATCATTATTGCTATCATTGTTTTTGATGGTTAGAAACTTTATAGTGGTAAATCTTTGGCTTACATAGCACAGACTAAGAGAACACTTCATCTGTTACTTTGTGACTCTGAATAGGGCTCTCTAAATGAGAATTTCAAAGGCTATTTGGGATGGAAACTATACAAAGGTCTGGTCAGTGTGTCTCTAAAATATACTTTTCAATTGCTGTATATGTTAGATACTTCAGATTACCACAACTGAAAATCTGGCCTCTTCAATTCTTGTTTTTTTGTGTTACTGTTCCAATCTCTTGGCAGATGTCAGTAATCACTTTAATATCTTTAAAGGATTTTCAGTGTTGTCTACATTAAGATTTCCTGAGGAATGAAGATTGACTAGAATGAGGCAGACATGTGATGGACAAGATCTTCTTGTCTGTGATGAGGATTACACCAATGTGTATTTTAATATCATTATTCATAACTGGCCAGAAGTGAAAATTCTCCTGTGGTAAGGATAAAATCTTTCAGCTATTTTAAAAATGTGACTCAGACTGCAAGTCTTTTACGTGATTTAGCCAAACATAGCTACATCGCTCATAGCTGGGAATCCAATGTATATGGGACACATCCCTTGCCATGGAAATTGCTGATCCCGTGGTCGACAGATGTAATGTGCAGAACCATTAGCTAGTAAAATAGCAGCAGAAGTTAGTGATAGAGTTTCATTTAAATATCCCTAAATGAATGCCCAAATAAGTAAACATAATACATTGTATTAAACAATAGCTAATAACTCAGCTTAACCAAGAGAACCTGTGCCTCTGTGCAAAGCAAACCTGCCCTGGCTAGATAGTTTGGAGATTTGACACAGGATTATTAAGAAGTATAAGTGTGAAGAGTCCTGTGAGCAAGAAGATGCTCTGTGCATGCATTCCAGAAACCTTCAGCTCCACATCGTGCTGAATCCAGTAAATAAGTTTATGGAATGATGCACCAAAATGGCAAAGTCCCCCACATCAACTATGTTGAGGAGGGAGATACTACAAACAGGGACAGCTCAGGGAGGATCTGTGAACGAGGTGATAAATCCCAACTTAGAAAAGAGATATAAATGAGCAGCGGAATGTGGGAGTTCAAGGAATCAGCACAGCACCCACACTGTGAGCATTTCAAGGCACTTCGCCATCCGCCACAGCTCAGTGTTTTGGATGCGGCTTGTGATCTGTGCAAGGAGCCCAGTGTGGGGATGGAAAGGATGAGTGTGAGTCAGGCTGCCAACCAGGCTGCCTTACTGAAGACTGGGATTTAGCTGAACAAGTCATTTTGTCTGCCAGTAGGACATGGATGACCTCCCTAATTTCGCTGGCCTGTAGCTCAGTTTGAAAATGAGGCCCATATCATGAATATAAGATGTTTTAAGGAACAGGAAAAAGACATCTGGCCTCACAGGCATGCATTTTTTTTAGTCTATCTTAAACCTACTTCCCTACTTTTTCACTATGCTTCATAATGCTTTGTTCCTCTATGAAAATCACAAAATCATAGAATCACAGAATCATAGGATCACAGGATCATAGGATCACAGAATCAGAGAATAAGCTGAGTTGGAAGGAACCCACAAGGATCATCAAGTCCAGTTCCAGGCCCTGCACAGCACCATCTCCAAAAGTCACACCATGCACCTGAGAGCATTTTCCAAATGCTTCTCGAACTCTGTCAGGCTGGTGCTGTGACCACTTCCCTGGGGAGCCTGTTCCAGTGCCCAACCACTCTCTGGGTGAAGAATCTTTTTCTAATATCCAACCTAAACCTCCCCTAACACAACTTCATTCCCTCGGGTCCTGTCACTGGTGACCAGAGAGAAGAGATCAGTGCCTGCCTCTCCTCTTCCCCTCATGAGGAAGTTGTAACTTCAGTGAGATCTCTCTTCAGTCTCCTCCGGGCTGAACAGACCAAGTGAGCTCTGCTGCTCCTCACAAGGCTTTCCCTATAGAACTTCACCATCTTCATTGCTCTCTTTAAGATGCTCTCTAAGAGCTTTATATTCTTCTTACATTGTGGCACCCAAAACTGCCCCCAGCACTCGAGGTGAGGCTGCCCCAGTGCAGAGCAGAGCGGGACAATCCCCTCCCTTGCCCGGCTGGTGATGTTGTCCCTGATGCCCCCCAGGACATGCTTGGCCCTCCTGGCTGCCAGGTCACTGCTGACTCATATTGAAGAGAGAAAGGAGAAAAGAGAGAAAAAAGATCTGTAGAACTGTCTTTCAACTCATTTCTATGCTTTGCCGCAGTTGCCTTTCCTGCTAACTTATTCCACATGTTTATTAAGCTTTACATAAAATAGTTATGCCTGACTTCTTAGTTTCCTCTTTATTTGAGGTAATCAGTCATTTTTGCTTAGTGCCTAGTCAGTTTTGAAACCATACATTAATTCTACCCATACTTATATATGAGCTATATGGATAAAATACATATGCAAACATATATATACAAACATAAATATAATTATATTTCCAGTTGACCACTCTTTTCTTGTAAAAGTGGAAATAAATTTAACAGTTTTAACTTTTCATTATCAGCTAAGTTAGTGAAACTAACTACTGCTTTCTCCGTTTTGTGAATTATGTTTGAAAATCGTTACCATTATTAACAGAATACACAGTAAAAATATTTGATGCAAGCATGGTGTGCAAAGAATATACAGATGACAATTCAAGAAAAAAAATAACCAAAAGTGAATCTGAGAGATTCATGCAGAAAGGCTAGATTTTGAAATAACAAATGTCAGGTTTCAAGGAAAGGTTTCGGTTTTGAATGGAACTGCTTTTAGTGTGTTAGTGAGAAAATGCCTCAACTAATACTATTATACTTACAATTTGTGTAAGGGAAAAAAAATAAAGCAGCAAATATGTATTTTGCTCACAGAATTTTTTTAGGTTTTATGCTCTGCTCGTTACTTCTTCTTGTGGAAGAAAAAACTAAAAAGGCAAAACAATCTAATTTCTTTTGAAGATGGAAATCAAAATTTTCCAAACATTTTGTTTTAAGACATAATTTCTATTATTAAATAAGTTACTATACTACTGTTAGCCAAGGGACTTTCCCTCCTAGCATATTTCTTGTTGAGCTGAACCTAGCAGAATACCAATTTAGAGGCTTCTGGTGAGAGCACTTGCAACCCTGCCTGCAGGCATAGTGTAGGGTTCTGGCTCTGTAAATCATTCCAATTTGACAATAGTCATGGATTTTTGAAACCAAAGATGGTCATTGGTAAACCAGACACAGGCACAAATGGCTCTAAGAGAGACTTTCTGGACATTAGCCGTTCTGCTGATGGACAAAAATTATTTTCAGCGTTTATAAGTTCACCCCAGTCAACTCATATGTGTATCTAGGAGGAGTTTGAAAATGACCTGCACCAAAATCCTTCTGATAGTTTTATATTCAGCTTGTACCAGCTGGATGAGGTGAATGCACTGGAATGCTATACCTAGTGATTTATGAAGAGAACGGGTCTGTAATCTTTCCTCTAGGTTAAAGCCACCTGGCAACTATGATGTGGGGATCTGCCCAGGACAGAGTCGGAAACATTTACCCACAGAAAGCATTTCAGCCCTACAAAAACCAAGTAGATCATTAGTATCCATCAACTTCTTGAAGCAGAAATGCTGTATTTATGTGGTAGATTCTTTGTCTTTTGATATTTTTACTGCCCCTTCCCATCAATACGTCAAATATTTTTTGTTTAGCTGGGCTTCCCTTGTGAGTGTGTTGTGTAATATAAGGAGATCTGAATTCTCCTCTCAAGTGTCTTTCCACTGGCTGCATGGATAGCCTAGCATAATTATACTGTTAACTTCAGAGAGCCTAAAGTCAGGGAA
Organism: Cnemophilus loriae; assembly: GCA_013397755.1. Taxonomy (NCBI): domain Eukaryota; kingdom Metazoa; phylum Chordata; class Aves; order Passeriformes; family Corvidae; genus Cnemophilus; species Cnemophilus loriae. The sequence continues at coordinate 803,754 of VZTF01006238.1, read as the reverse complement.
GCGGAATCTAACAAATTGAGGCTCTTTGTGAAAGCTAAATCCACAAGGACCATGCCGACATGAGTGAACTGAAATGAACCAGGATATGGATCCTTGCCCTGGCACGCTGCCATCCATACAGTTTACCTTTCAGCATCATCCCGGACATAGTTTTGGCCATGGCCAGCTAGCAGTCCCAGCCAGTGCGTGGGCACAGTTCAGGGGTTACCACAAGCCAGGGACTGCTTTCAATGGCAATTTGGATGCAGTCTCCCTGTTTCGGATGCAGATTGCGGTGAGGAACAGACAAGACAGTTCAACTGTATGGATGTGAGTGATGACATGGCAGCTGGCCTTGAGGCAGAACAGTTACTGGCACATTGTATTTGCTAAGGCAAGTACAGCCAAAAGGACTTGACTGTTGCACCCCTTAATTGTATGTGCTCTATCACCAAGTGGAAAACAGCAAGACCCTCTCTTCAAAGCAAAAGGAGTGTTAGCAAAGAGACTGATCAAAGAACTCCTAGAGCTATACAGCAGGACATGCTAAGGAGCAGAGTAAGACTTGGGCCAGATCTCTAAAAGTAATTAGATGCATGTTTTCACTTGGGATTTTCAGCTGTGATCCCTCTTGTTGAGAGAGGTCCCTTAGGATAGAGCTTTTCCTACGAAGGGTCATGCTGAACACTTTCAAGAAACTCAAAATAACAGATGAGCCAGGAGGAAGACTGGGAATTCATATTAGTATCTCAGTCCTTAATTAATACTCATTTATACAAAATGCAGAGGTTTTGACTGAACTAGACTCAGAACAAGTTTGATGTTGTAACTTGGCTAAATGAAAAATCACTAGGTACAGAGTAAAGTCAAATTTCAGTCTCTTGTCAAATGCACTCGTGCAAGGGGTCAAGAGAACCATCACACCAGAAAAAAAATCTCTGTTTTCCTCAAGCTTCTTTTTTTCCTGAGAAAATAATCTATCTTATTTAAATCAGATAACGCAACGTGTCTTAGCCTAAATGTAAGCTGATCAGTGCAGTGGAGTGTGCTGAGATCCTACTCTGTGGCTCACTCAGACTGAAGTTGTGGTAGAAGGGCAGCAGGACCCCTTCACCTACTTCATCCCATGATGAGTTGTCCTCTCCGGGTACTGGGGAAAGAAGACGGTAACTTAGGTGCTTATCTAGAATTCGGCCCAACACAGCGGTAGAAATCACTTCAGACACATTCAGAGTTGAAGAACTAGAGTGAATTATGCTAAGAGACAGCCTTTTATCTTGGGTTTAAGTCTGATTTCATAAGTCATAGTATTGCATTTCTGCACTTGCCATTTGAGATAGGTACCTTCTATAGCAGAGAGCATTTTAGGCCTATTATTTTGCCCATACAAGACATCTGTAAGATGATAGCATTTATTTATAATGCTAGTACTTTATCCAGCACAGAGCTAGCTCATGCTGGTACCTTTCTCTTTAGCACTCTGAGTATTTCCAGCTGGTGACACCAAATAGCCCCCCTTTCCTCATGTGGAACACTCACCAGTTGTTTTACCCCCTCCTCCTTCCCTTTATATTTTTGCTGCTGGAAGGATGTGGGTGATGATTTATAGAGCATGTCCAATTGGCTCTGTTTGCCTGTGCTGGCCTGCTTCATGCACACTGAGGTCAGTGCTGTATTTGTAGGTAACCATCCAAGGAAAACACCTCACAGCAGGCAAAAATGCTAACTAAGTAAAACAAACTCAGGAATATGATCATCTGTTTAGCAAAGTTTTCAGCAGTCTTTTCCATTACACTAAAGTTTCAGTCCAGTTCTAGAAATTCAAAGGTGAACATGGTACCGAAATATGCCAGGCAGCCTCAAGTATGTAGGAGATTTGATTCACTGAGGAGTGTCTGAACGGGGGAACAGAGGTAGCTCCTTTTAAATGACGAAGTTATCAGTATGTACATTTTAGTCCTAAATGTCAAAAGAAGAAAAATATGTAGGCATGAAATTACCAGCTATGAGGTTTATTAAAGTTTTACAAGGCAAAACTAGAACTACAGAACAAAAATGATCTCCTGTTGCCCCATTGTTAACTGCATAGTGGGGCCTTTTGCCTACCTCTGATCTGATCCCCAGTGAGAAATTCTGCTGATATTGAGGGGAGTTTCGATCTCATTTACAGAGCTGGGAGCTGACACCTGTCTCAGGTTTTCTGTAGTTTGAAGCCAAAAGTATCTTTCATCATGATTGAGTACATAGCGAGTGCAAGAATTCCCAGTTCTGCAAGAGAGCAAAACGTATTGGCAAGCCCTCCACAGCGAACATCCAGAGACGAGCAAGAGGAGGCTGCAGCGTGGCGGAGCCCCGGGGCACCGGGCGAAACTGAAGTCATGCTCACCACTTTCTTGGTGGGGCAGGCTGGCCACAGGCACAGTTGCAGGTTGTGTTTTCTGATGAGTGGTTTCCTTGAATGGGTGTAAAAAAAGGCACATGGGAAGATAATTATGTGGAAGCATGTGAGAGTTTCACGGCATCTGATCCGCTGCCGAATTCCCATAGCATGGAGTAGCTGGGCCACGTGGTAGAAAGCTGCATAAAAATGACAGGTAAACTGCAACGCATACATACCCCTCTGAATATCAGGTGGCATATGCTGTGCTCTTTACAAATTGCCTCCCCTAGCCCGGCCAGGCTCCCAGCCCCTCTTTGAGGTAGGAAGTCACACTGTGCCCATCTGGCAGCACCGGCGGCTGCACCTGGCAGCTCTCGCTGCTGCGGCGGCTGCGCCCGCCTTTGCCTTTGCCGTAATTAGTTTGTATCTGATTTCAGCTCACATGGAAGGATAGAGGGAGAGCAAATTACTTGCAAGTGGTTTGTAGACTCTGTGAAAGGTTCTTTTTTCTTGCCCAGCGTTGCTACCCAGCTGAAGATCTATCACTGCAAAAGCAGACTTTGTTTTTTACTTTTTTTTGTAAAAAACTACAGCTGTGTATATTCCTCTGTCATCTCTATCCCCAACTCTGATTTTATACTCACTTCCAATCCTCTCTTTCCTCAGCACACTTGCTTGTGAGACAGGAAAGGCAAACACTTTTTTTTCAGTTTTATAAAAGCTCCACTGTTTTTTGTGCAGTACAAAAGTTTTGACAGATGAATCTGTACTGGAGAGACCTTGTCCAATTGCTTCTAATTCAGCAGCCCTGGGTTGCAATAGTCTAATTCTTAAAACTCTTACACAAGGCAAATTCTCCTAATGTGGAGACAAAACCATTTTATATAATTCTGGTTTGTTAATATCATGCTTGGTTTTTAGAGACATTTGGGGAAAACTAATCACCTCTGCAGCTATGAAAACAATATTTGGGTCCCAGCTATTACAGAGGTAAACTAATCTGGCACAAGCCAAAGGAATGAGCTTTTCTTTAAAGGAGACTGTGGACCTATATGATAATAGGCAGAAAAGCAGGAAATCAGTTGCTACTGTCAGAGTCCACACATTTCTCTGCATTAGCAAAAGGTTTAACAACAAGGAGTCTTACCACCTCTAAATGTTTCTGTGTCCCAAAATCGTGGGGCTACATCCTGCTTTCAGGCTTTTCATGTCCTTGGTTCTGAGGTAGGTGGCAGGCATCTGCTAATGAACACGTGGCTTTATAGAAGTGTTTCTATAATCAAATCAATTCTTTTTAAACTTCATTATTTTTGGCCATAGAACTGTAGGTGCTATTGTGCTCCACAAGCCAAGTCTGTTACCACTAGATAAGAAAGAGATGGATCAAATTTGCATTTCTACATGTGCAAATGAGAAGTCCCTAGCTTCCCCTCCCCCTCTCTTTCTAATGCTTGTCCTTGCTTTTTCAAATGTTTTTTTTTTTTTTGTCTGAAATACTTGCCAGGTGGTTAAAAAGCTTGCTTTTCTCTGTAAACACCGTGTAATACAACACAATGCACTGCTTTATTTTCAATGATATATTGGTTTCTATGTTTTTATAAAAATAGTTATGAGGCAAGAAAAAGCATGCTTTCCTCCAGATTTATTGCATATATTATACTTTTTCTACTTCAGTGGGCTTCTAGCTCTGTGCCGAGCAGGACAAGTGCCTATATGACAAAACCCCTCCTTCTTTTGCACACATGCACGTACATATGAAACCGAAAACCTGCTTTTCATTAGCATAGCCAGCACAATGGAGGCAAGAGTGGAAGCAAGGAGAGAATTTGAGATTTATGGCATCACATCTCATGTGAATGAATGTTCATGCCTTAATGTAACTAGCCGCAGATAGAAGATAAGCCTAGCACTGAAAAGAAAAGCTGCTGTTCCATGTTGTGAATGTATGCACTTACATTGAATTATTTTTCTGGGTAGCTTCTTATTTCAATCTAATTTACTACTTATGACCTGAATCCCAAAGCACATTGACTCATTCACACTGGATGCAGATGTGTACACGTTAAGAACACATGTGGAAAGGTAAAACTTCTTTTATCACTGAAGGCAGCTTTGTCAGCATAATGGCTGCAGAGTTAAGGGCTCCAGGCTAATGCACAACACATACAGAGAGCCCTGAGCTCATCCTACTCTGTTTACAAGAAGAGTGTATAATAATTTATCTTCATACCAAGAAAATCTATTACTTTTCTTCTCCATTTTATTTTAATTTTAGATATCAAATAATAACAGCACAATGTATTTAACAGGAACAAATTTTTTAGTATTAAAAAAGCAATATCATTATTTTTTTTTTCATATTCAGCTACAGGGTAATTTAGAAAATCTCTGATTTCCTGCTGAGAAATTGAACCAAGACATGGTTCAGTTATCTAAGTACAACGTCAGGAGTCACTAATTCTGGAGGGCTTTTTTTTCTTGTGGTGACTTTCCCTGGAACTGTGATCAGGCTGTTTTTCCTCTTTGTACATAAATGTTTTCTATAATACAGTAGATTGCATCCACATGTTCTGAACCTCCATGCATTATAGGTATTAAGGAATCAGATCCAGGGTGCATGCAAAAAGATCCAAGCAGATGAAATTCAATGCTATTTAGTCGTTTTTCAGTGGCATATCCATCTTATTTAAGTTTTTCTCAATATTGGCAAAGCAAATTTGAAGGTACATATTGTTAAATACGATTCTTAGATGAAGCTTATAGGTGAGCCAATGTCCATTCTTAGCGAGACAAATTAATCACTTGGGTAAATACTATGGTTTTGTTAGTTATACCAGCAGTTAATTTAGTTTAATAATTTTCAGCGAATAAAAGTTATTATGTGCATTTCAAAACTGAATGAGGATATAGAAAATGGGAAAAATTGTCTTATTTTCCCACCAAAAGTCAGTGTAGCTAAGCCGAACTGTTGTCGGTTCAGTAGATACAATAAGAATTGTCTGCTGGACACTTGCAAAGTTTTGCTGTTACAGTACTCTCCCGCTGAGGCTCCTTGACCTCACGGCTTTCAGTCCGCAGCAGCCAGACCTCTCACAGTGGAGCATGAAACAAGAACTGGTCTGTGTGGTGAACAAGTATGGTTTTGGCATACTAATAGAACCACATAATATTTTTAGAAAACAGCAAATTCAGCCAAAAATTGATTGTCCCCTGTGAGTCTGAGTCAAGCTCCCAGCATGGCTCCAGCTGGCCAAAGCTCAGCCACTTCCAGGAGACGAGAAGTGAAGGAGGAGGGGAGAGCTTGGGTCATCTCCTTCCCTAGCTGTGGCTTGGAGCATCTTCTAAACCACCGCGTGCTACGGCAACAGTGCCGACCCCTAGAAATTTTCTGCTTCTTATAAAACACCAAAAAGGATCTTTGAGACAAATTAAAGGTACCATGAGAATATACCAACTGTAAGACACGAAAGCCTGTCACTTCCACGTGGGCTGCCTGGCTGCCAGTCCATGCACCCGTGAGCTTGCACTAAGTGAAGCAGCGTCAGGGAAGGAGACTGACAGTGTTCTGCTCTTGCATAGCCCATGCTGGCCCAGGGAATAGAGCACAGTCTCAACAGTGGGACAAGCATTTTTTTTCCTTTAGGAGCCAATGGAGAAGTTTAGCATGAATCTTTTGTATCCTGAAATTAACACAAGGAAGCACTCTCTGTGTTTTGCTCTCTAATTTCTGTTCAGTTTTATAATTTTAGACTATTTATTTTGCTTTTCTGAAGCAAACTTGATCCCTTCTGCTTTAGGTAGTCTGGAACATTTCTTATAAATGAAATTTTCAGGGAAGAGGGAGTTAAGAAAACAACAATTGGTTTGATCTGATTTCCTTTTTAGTTTTTTTTTTCATTCAACAGCCATAGTGAAAAATCAATTATTTACACTGCACAGAAGGTTCATGACCCTGACACAGATCCAGGGCTGGAGCAGAACCAGTTCAGAATATGGTGCAATCCTGCATTATTTTTTTTATTTAGCAAGCACCTCCTGAATCTATGACATAGAAATTTGGTCTTCATAGAAAAAGTAAAGTAACCAGGTTCTCTCTTTTCCCCCAATTGATATTTGAATGAAAAACACATAATAAGTGTATTGTTACTGCTATTACATTATCTATGTACCAGGCTCATGTTAATGTGCCTTTCTTTACCTTGTCTGATCAGCTTCTTTATAAGTAGGAAGGAGGTAGCACTACAATTCTGGCAGTCAGACTGACAATAATAACAGACCATTGCGAATGTGGAAAAAAAAAAAATGTTCTCTTTCTGGTACTCTTTCTACATTTTTGTTATAGGTCGTGTACATAACTATAAAAGAGATGTTCAGAAGATTTGCAGCAAAGATAATCACAGACCCACGGAATATTCTGAGTTGTAAGGGAAGAGAGAAAGGAAAAGGAATGTCGCGAAGGAATTCACCTGGTCTGTGAGTTTGTGTGGTGTTACAATACACACATTTTGTCAGAGAAAATGAGAAAAAAATTTGATTTCTCTGCAGCAAACTAAGACATCTGAAAGATGGGGTCATCTTGAAACATTTCCATTTCTTCTTTTTAACAAAAATATGCCGTTTACTGTTCACAATAATATTCCATTTTGATCTAGTTGTAGCAATCAAGATCAGAAGCCAATGATGGAGTTGATTAATTCCTCATTTATTTTGTTTAAAAAGCCTTATTTGTTTTTATAAATAATGTTGAGAATGACTCTTTTCCCCTAGACATCACAAGAATCAAACAGCAGAATGCATTTTCTGGGACCAAATTTCTAAACCTCGTCTAACTGGGAGTTTGCCCTCAAATACCAATATAGCTGCTCTTCAGCATCATATCCCACGCATCTCCTAGATGCTCTCTGGTCTTCCTTGACTTCCTCTGTTCATTCTGCTATGAACAGAGGAACAGATACACAGATGGACTCAAGTCAGTCCCACTGTTTGTCCATTCAGTGCTGGACCATTAGGATAGCATAGCCTCTTCTTGACAGCATTTATTCTTTGGAAAACAGTATTCCATTACTTCATCTGTCACCAAACAAAGGAACAGCTAGTTCTTCCATCATGTAGCCCCTGCAGAAATGGTTATAGCCCAGGCCAAACCATAACATGAATAATCTTACACCATATAACCAAGGAGATATTCCCTTTCTTTATACTGCAAAGATGGAGACCCCTAACTGGCACCTAAACCTAAACATCAATTAAAGTAATCCTTTAAAATTAGTGAGTAGTATTTTTATGTAGTTAATGAGGGTTGTTGCATTTCTTTGAAGATTTCTAATCTGCCAAAGTTTAAGCAAAGTCAAATAAATATAATTATTTTTTATTAATTTATATTTTTCCTGAAGCCTTATAGGGCTTCCACCTCTTTCTACAGATAACATCAGACAATAAAGTAGACACTTCAGAGCAATGGCTTTACTCAACACCTGAAACTGAGCATCCTAAGATGCAACTGAGCACCTGAGGCGTAAGACACGGGCCTGTTTTCATCTTGACTAAATATATGATTTCAAAGTTGCATTTAACTTTGAACCATAGGCTCACTGTAAATAGTATTGAAAAGTTACCTCTAAAGTTTAAGATATGATCTTTCAATGTGATTTGGTTATTCCAAACACAGATTCCCACTTCAAAAAAATAAAGCCCTGGAATTTGTAACTTGACACTTTTAGTTCTGTGGTAGCTGTAACTGCAAATTAAAAAAAGGATATTCAGCTTTCAGATCTGTCTTAGATTTTATTAATACAATGTTGCAGATAATGAGCACTGCCAGATTAGTACTAGCTCCCTACATTTGTCTGTGGAAGTACAAGAAACCTCCCTGATGATTAACATCCAAATAGTCAAATGATTACCATATTTAGATATGAGAACTAAGACTAATGTGGAAGTAAGGCAGAATGGCTAGTGGGAGAAGTCAGCCTCCTGTTTCCTAATGATGTAGGTTTTTATTTTCTCCAATGTGAACATATTTCTGATGGATAGGGGAAAGAAGCATAATAGCAGTTTAAAGAGTGCAAAAAGACGTTGTGGTAGAAAATTGGGAAGTCAAAACGGTTTTGATGGTTAAGTGATGGCTGCTTTGCTCAGACAGCATTGGTCCCGGACTGCTCCTTCTGAGTGCTCAGCCAAGAGGATTGGACAGGCTGCTGCTTCTCCTCTCATTAGGAGCAAGGCATACAGCAACTGCTCGTGATCACATTTCTCATACAGTGTTGAGCTGATCTAACAGACAGTGGCAACGGGCCCTGAAGTTCCCACACATGCTCCTGGCAGGCACTGGGGTGTAGATGAGGATGTGGCTGAACTCTCCATGAGGCCCCTGTGGTTGCATAAGGCCACATGTGCTACGGCACCAGCAATAAAGACATCATGGACAGTGTACCCGCACTCTCGTACTGCCAATGTCAGTGCCATCAGCAGGACAGCTCAGGCCACCTCCCAAGACGTGTATGTTATCCACGAGAACCAATGCCCAAGTATGTCACAGTGTTATCTTTTGTCGTCCTGTAACGAGCAAACAGATGCTGAGAACAACCCGAGCTCACCAGTGGTGGTGTGTACTAGCTGTCAAAACAGGGTAGGTCTAGGATGAATGCAGAGAGATTCAAAGAATCATAGGATGTCCTGAGTTGGATGGGACCCATCAGGATCATCAGGTCCAGCTCTCAGCCCTGCACAGAACAACCTCAAAACCACACCATATGCCTGAGAATGTTGTCCAAATGCATCTTGAACTCCGTCAGGCTCGGTGCTGTGACCACTTCCCTGGAGAGCCTGTTCTAGTGCTTGGCCAATCTTGTTTTGAAGTGTCTGACTCTTCTGAGGCCTTGCCTAGAAACCAAGGCTTTCACCCAGTGCTGCAGATGCTGCCAGCGGTGTTGCTGTTTACCACTGGAGTGCCATGACTCCTTAGATCTTTTTTTGATCTGCCTTAGCCTAGGCCTTACATTCATGAAACTCTAATTCACTGATTGCGACAACGATTTCCATTCAGTCACTCTCACTAAGGTATTTTGGGTCTGGTGATATTTCATTCAACCGAGAAGAGAAAATAACTGTTACTGTGTTGAGGTGATACAAGTAATAACTGTTAATAGATAGTGACTCTAATGGCAATGCTTGCCTAGAGTGCAAATTAATGGTCTGTGTTGAGCAAGGCACCGAGCCCCTGAAACAGATTAAGAAGGAGCCTGTGCTAAGACTGCCCTAAATGAGACACTTTCCAGGAATCATCTGTGCAGCCTGACTTGATGGGTCCTCATCTGGGGCCTCATGAAAATCTGGCTACCGTGATCATACACAAAACTGAGTGTATTATAACGTTCACAGCCGTAAATGAGTATACCCTAAGTACACTTGCACGTCTATATCTTGATCATAAAATAACATTGCCAAATTTCATTACTTTATTCTAAATCTTGTGCTATCTGGAAGTAAGTCTTCCACTTGAGATCTACATAAGACTCTTACACTGCACATTAATAAAAAATATATATTTTGTTACGAAAGTCAAAAAGAAAACCCAGTACAACCATACTCTAGGTGATAAAATTTTACAAAGTGATAAAACCTGAAAAGAAAAAAGATATTTAAAGCAGTCTCAGAAATTTTGGAGACCCAATTAATAATTTTTTTGAATGTTTGAAATTACATTGACATGTCATGTAATCAGTAAAAAACTGCTGGATGTGTATGTATTTTAATATTTTAATATTTTATTTATTCTTAAAATAGATATATACAGAGTTTGAACTTTACATTCAATTTCGCATAGGAGCTAGCAGTCCTCAAAGTGCTGTCCACAAACTGCTGGTTTACATCCTTCCATATAGAATGAGGTTTGTATCAATTGCCTCCACAGAAAGGGGATTGGTGTGCAATGATTTGGCACATTCTACCCTTATTTAACCCTACTGATTTTAGGTTCACTTACTGTTGCACTGTCCTTCTGGCATATTTCACTTTGTAACTAAAACCCACCTATGTTTTTACCCATCCCACAGCTGTGATTTGAGGGAAATAATTTTATGCTTAAAGAACTATTAAAATATTTGCTTAAGAAATTATGCAGTAATTATTTGCAATGGGCTTGTCTGTAAGTGGCCTTCTGTAGCCAGTATGAGAGGATGCACTATTGTGAAGGGACACAAAGAGATGTGGTTTTGGAGGCAAGGTTTTTTTTACAGGGTGGGCACACTACCAGCCCACCACAATTGACAATTTCTCTAGTGCTTGGAAGCAGGCGAGCCTGCCTTACATGTGGCTTCTCAGAGCTGAAAAACAGGGCTGGCTGGTTGTACTTTGCTTCTATAAAAGTTGGGCCTCCTGAATCAGCAGGAGCTGAGAGACCCCTTGTGCTGTGGGGCAGTCCCTCAGTGGCAGGGTCACCTGGCCCCCATGTAGCTGCTGGACTGGGAGGGAACTGAGCCCCGCTGGTGGCTGCAACCACAGCTGAAGATAAGGCTGCTCAGCTGGCTGCAGGCATCTCTGCAGGAAGCAGACACTGATCTCCAGTATCTCAGTCCGACATAAAACTGGAATTTGTGGCTACTCAGGGAGTTAATAAAGCCTTGTACCAACTACAGACAATAGATCTTTTCTGAGGGGGGCAGCTATGCCTCCCTCCTCAACCACTCTCAGTTCTTGGGCAGCCTGATTCTTGCTGAGATCGGCATCATTCCATATTATTTGGAGCACTGCATGTACATGTATGGAGTCAGGTTTTCTGCTGCTTTACATCTTGTGTGCTTGCTTACACTGGCACAGGGTGGATGAGGAATGCTCTGCTTTATCTTTCAATAGCATTTAAAATTCTGCAGTAATTTAAATGAACACACAAGATTGAGGGCAATGACAAATCTAGTCTGTGCTTTTTCAGTGCACGTCAGCTATGTTCACAGATATTAGTTTGACTGGGCAATACTAACACTTTTACTTTATTTTTTTGTAAGTCTTTTCATTAACAGTAAAATACCATAAGCAGTTCCTTGAGGAATTGAGGGTTTACCAAAGCTCCTTTGAAAAATTGCAAAGTAGTTTTGAATTTTAGACCTGCAATTAGCTTCACAGATCAGTCATAAGGCTGATTTACAGAAGCACTGAGAGCAGATAGCTCCTATAAGCTCTAATTGGAGCCATGGGTTCTTAGTCTGAAAAGCCAGTCCCTCAGCTGAATATCTAAAAGGTAAAGATCCAAATTATAGTATTAGCATAATGTTGTGGAGAATGTCTTAATCAAGTAATAGGAAGAAGCAAAAAATGCGTCCTCACACAAGGCAAAAATGAAAAGCTATGTATTGCACTTCTTATGAAGATGTAAAAGGGCCCCCCTGCTGCTTTTACCCCTCAAAACTATTTCAAATTAAACTTAAAATAGAACAGAAAGGAACTAAAATTAAAAAGCAACCAAAAGGTTTGAATCCCCTTGTTCACTCAGTTATTGCTTTCATAAATCAAAACTAGACAGCAAATGAATTGGCTGTACTCACATTGTTGTTTATTTGCTGTGCAGTTATGGGGCCATGGCAAAGCAAAACAAGATGATCATTGTTTCAACCAGACCTGGAGTCTTTAGCCTATTCGCTGCTGTCTGTTCTAGCTTTCTGGTCAGACTAGCAAAAGCAAGAACTAACGTGTTATTTGGCTGCTGCATTATTTTCCCTCACTCTCAGATCCCTGATTGACTTGACTGTGATTTAAAGGAATTCAGTTTTGTTGTGGCAGTTTGGGAGAAAGTCACATAACAAATGCCAACCTCGCCAAAAATGGTAAATGCCGTGGAAATCACAGTTATTTTAAGAGCCAAAACTTTCAGGTATTTATGGAAGGTAGTATAATTTTAACCAATTTAAGAACAAAAACCCTCCAGAAACTAGAAACAAGACTAGCAAAAGGCAGTGTTATGCCTTCTAGGACCTTTTTATTACTTCTACATAATGGTTGCCTGACACTTAGAGCTGAAATGAAAGATGGCATGGGCAAGTTAAACATACAGGCAGATAAGATGAATAGCCCTGTCAGAGTGTTTCTCTTCATCATCCCCAAACAGCTCTGCAATTAAAAAAAAAAAAAAAAAAAAAGCCATTGTTTACTTATGTGTATATAAAAAGGGAAAGACCTTCTGACGACACCATGAAAAACTTTAGTTTTTGTTATGGCTCCAACGTTCTGCCTATCCTCTCTCATGGGCCCTCGAAGTTTACTGAGCTCTCAGCACAAGATCAAGACCTCTCATGAGCTGTTCTTTTCAATTGCTAGCACTAGTACTTTTCCCCTTTTCTGTATTTGGGTCTCAGAAACATATGGCTGGTTTTGCTTGGCCATCATGAATGATAGTCCCATATTGTCATAGCTGTCAACTTGCACAGAAAAATTCCCAAGTGTCAAATTGTGTTTACCAATATAAATAAACAAATTCAAGAGTACAGACTCCTCCCCATGCCTTGGCAACCCTCCTAAAGAAACAGCTTTGTTTATAATCTCTGCCTCAGTTGCTCTCCTTTCATGCTTGCTTCAATTCATTTTGCTGAAGTTGTATATCCAAAGCAAATAATAAAAACTATGGGGAAAAATTCATCAACACCAAAAATTGCTCAGAGGGTGCATCAACTGTATCTCACTCACTGTGTGATCACAGTTTTAAGGGAAAGTACAATTTTCATAATTAGCCATCTTCAAGCAATTAAAGATGTATTGAAAAACTTAGAGAGGCACAGGACAATGTAGTCATTTACTTATTTTTATAGTACTAAGTTAGAAGGGCATTTCAGGAGTAGGTTCTTCACCTTTAACATATGGTAAATAATGCCGCTAACTCGAATGGATTCATTGTGCGTTTTCAGGTAGTTTAAGTGAAAACACATTTTTCCTTTAATATTACAACATGCTCATTAAAGTTGCTTTTTACTGTGTTTATACCTCTCCCTTTAGTAGTGCCGCACTGTCTCGTGTGTCTTTTTTTCACTCAAATAGTCAAAGAGCTATGAAAAGGCAGAAAGCAATTTGACTGTTCAAAACTCCATTATGCCTGAAAAAGAAAAATAAACCAACCTAAAGACAAACCCATTCCCTCTGCATTCAATCACCACGAGGAGAGAAAATGCACATTTTTGCAATCAAAGCTGTATGAACCCTTCAAGTTTCTGTGGCATGTGGACGGCAATAGATTAGTGGGTCAGTTCACATGATCTGCATTGATATTGCATGCAAATATGTTTCTCTAAATATTTCCACCACTTGTCAGTTTTCAGTGGGGTACCTGCCTATTTTCACTTAGTTGGAATTAATGTAGCAAAGGAGAAAAACTTGCATCCTCTGAGTTTGCAGTGGGAGCAGACATCCTGTTCTAGATCAAGCCACACAAATCATAGAGTTTACCCTGGGCTTGCTCGGATCATCTGTGGAAGCTGTGGGAGCTAAACCCCTTCGATTTTGTCTGAAACAGATTAAGGAAAGTTAAAACCAACTGCTCTGCCAGCAAACTATGGGGGCAATAACTCTGGCAGCTTTAAAAAGTAACTGGAAGATACTGGGGAGAAGAAATCTCATTCTCTTGCATGGCTGGACCTGGAGGATGATGTCTGCCTACAAACAGAATGACTCTGGACAAGAGGAGCAGCTCCACAGTGTCAGGAGTAGTACTTTTCCAGAGCTGACCCGCTGTCCTCAGATGGATGGACTTGAAGCAGAACAGGCTTGTTCATTCCTGGTCTGAGACAATACCCATTCAAATGTAGGGAAATATTCCCACTAACACAGTCATGCTGAGCAGCCTTTGGCTACTTCTCTAAGACTGTTGACAAGGGCCAGTAGTTACTGTGGAATATGTGGTTAAAGATGAAATCTTTTCAGTGATTTTGCTGGGGAGAGAGGCAGAGAACAGGGTACAGCTGGAAACAGCTTTGAGTCCTGCCAGTTGGGATGAGGAGTTTCTCTTTCCTCCTGGGGGAGCAAAGCCCCCCGGGTGTTGTGCAGCAGCTGTGGTCCCTGTGTTCCCTCTGGGGGCTGGAAAGTCGGCTCGTAACCACTAACACCTGACATGCGCGAGATTTAATTCCTGACTTGGAGGTGAAACACAGCGCAATTACTGAATCTGTTTTGAATTAGAACCCAGCTTGGCTACAGTCTGCAAACTACAGCCCTCCTTGCTCAGCATTTGTTCATGGCAGACAGAAAAGCTTAAATAAAGTTTATACATTGAAGCCAGCCTGAGAGCAGCTTGGAAAATGCTGGAGTAGGGATAGTGTGGAGCCCAGCTCTTGCCTCCTCCCAAAGGAGGCAAGGCAGGAGTCGGAGACTTGCCTGGGAGAAGCATCCTTCCCACCCTGTCCTTCCGTGGGGCAGCACACGGAGTCCCCCACCAGGGAGGAAGGCGCGCATGGGCGCCCAGACCACTGCAGGACAGAGGCTGCTGCTCCTGCAGCGCTGGCACAGGCCCAGCCACAGGGCAGGCCTGGGGCTGGCTCTGCTGGCCACCAGCAAGGCTGGGCAGCATGGAGAAAGCAGCCTTCCCTCCTCTTCCTCTTCACTGGGGCTCTGTGCTTTGTCTCTTGGGGGCAGGTCAGGCACTGCTGTGGGGTGGGCATTCGTGGCCTCCGGGCTGTGGCAGAGCCCGGCTGGACCCACCGGCAGGGAGGTGAGATCAAGAAGCATTGGTGCATTGGCAGCTCTATCTGAGCAAAATCACTGAATCCCATGCAACATTTGCAAATCCAGCTAGAAGCTGAGGCATGGTGCAGGCACTGCAGGGTGTTTGTTCCCCACCACCTCCCTGCTGGTTACTGACAGCGTGTATCATTTTGGAGAGGTACCCCAGCATCCTGCTCCTCCTTGATGGAAAGGCACAGAGGCACAGCTGTGCTTGAGTAGTGGAGGCCCCTCTGCTATTGATTCCTGCCCATTCAGCCCTGCTGTGGTATATAAAGTAGGTTTAGTGTGAGCTGTTTGCACCAGGGTTAGATTTATTCTCGGTGAGCATGGCTGTGCCTGACATTAGGAACACATCTCGCACAGAATCTCATTTTTAACATCCGCTATAACACGCTTTATTGTAAAGTGTTCAACAATGGAAAGGAGGATTTTTTGGGAGCAAACAAAAAGTTAAGCCAACATGTTACAGCAGTTTCTAATGTAGGATACCTGCAAAACCAGAGCTCACCATATGCTAAAAGTATTGTATATTTCTTGTACCTATGGGAAAGATTTTTCTCTTCTATCTGAAATGGACTGTATTACAAACAGCTTGTTAAATGTGTGACAGATTGGCTTGAAACGATGGTCCTTGTACTCTACAGGCCTGCACATTTGCTAATAAACTGACTACATATACAAACAGTCTGTTCCAGGGCTTAAGCTCCTATTACACTGGTTCATGTTTCAACATGCAGCCACTCTGCAGTTTGTGTTTTCAGCAGAACGAGTAAGTGGATGCATATGCATTACAATTCCAGACATCATTCCATACCAGATGTGGTGCCTTTATTTTTAGTACTGCAGGAGTGTCTGCTGACCCTTTCTCACCCCATGTCTAATGAAAGATTGACTACTCTGGGTTTTCTTATGTTGAATTATATATTAGAGGACAGTGGATTTAAAAATTAATTCAAGATTAATTTAGGGATGACTGCACATGGAATTATTTGGCCAACAGATGAAAAATGAAAATTTCACTACAAAGAAAAAAAGTTGTAGAAGTGTCAAATTTTAATCCAATTTTCTATAAAGAATGATCATATTCTGAGACCCTTCTGAGGACTACAATTAATCATTCAGAGTGATACCCCTTTTCCACTTGCTATGCAAGCTCCCCTCTGAGCCAAAGCACCATCCGTGCTCCTCTGAAGCGGGGATTCATGTGCTCAGTCAGTAAAATAAATTAGCACTGTACCAAATGGCTCCAAATGCAGGAAACACAATGGCTGAAGCACACACTTAGGTGAAAGGAGGCACAGCTTTTTTTTTTTGCATGGACTAAAAGAGAAAAAAATGTAGTCCCACTTCTAGCCAGATTTACAGCTTCTACAAAGGCTTGTAACATTTTAGGCAAATGAGAAATGAATCAAAAGCCAGAAAATGGTTCTCTTTCTTTTGAGGCTCTGTTAAATTTTAATGGCAGTGTTAGATGTAATACAGACACCCCTGCTTCACTAAATCAATAAGAACACACAAAAATTGACTAAATTTTATCTTATATGTTTAACTGTTGTGGGATTTTTATATTAAATTAAATAAGAAGAGACTATAATGAAAAGCAGGCTAAGCAGGCTAACAAGGTAGATGCTAGGAGCTTAACTTACTGAGTAAGGATACAAAGGTTTCAAAAAAGGAATAAATAATTCCTTTTAACTAGTAAAACGTATTTGTGAAAACAAGACTGTGTTAACAAAAACTCTCAAATTGTCATTATTTCAGTGATACGGTCCCGTGTTTATTCTCTTTCAGTTTAAGTATTTTAATATTGCATAATTTTTATTATTTGTAGGAATCCTTTTGTGGATATAAGGTACATGGAGGATGAAAAGAGGAAAACAGAGATAATACACTGTATTCTTCAACTGGCGGAATTATTTCTGGAGCTAATGTTTCTGTATTTTCATATCCGCAACTTCATTTGTTTGGATTTTTTATATCAGTTCTTAAAATTCTACAGTGCCTATTTTTCAAAGTGGTGACTGAAATGCAGAGAATGAAGACTCATGCAAATGAAACTGTAAACTGAAAAGAATTGTATGAAATTGAATGCACTTTCCATTGTGGAACATAGAAAATTTAAAGTCTCTGCTGCAACATATGAATAGTACTGAGCACATAGTATATGTTAATGACAAATTAACTCGACAGCAATGGGTGCAGGATAAAAATTGCATCAAATCAAGGGTTGCAGCCTGCAGGAGCAGAGCAGCTGATCTGCATAAGCTCTCCCTATCTCCCAGTCCGTGTGGTACGTTTCTCTGGTTTGCTAACTTATTAGAGAGGAAAACATTTAAAAAGGGACTCCTGGAGGCTGGCTGATTTCTTGCTGAATCAGCCAGCTTGCTATTGAATTGATTTCTACATCTTCCACCTCAGGAAAGCTAGAAAATGTTTTTAATTGAACATTCCCTTAATTTATAGGACATGCTGGTGCAGAAAAGGCTGAGAAAAGCAACAAATGCAACACAGGCATTCCTCTATTTATATACATAGCAATTATGAAGTCTTTTATGTATTGGAAATGAATGGTTACTTAATATGTGTTATTTACCAAAAAGCAATGCATAAACCATTAAATGTATGTAACAGAAGCATACATGAAGTAGCATTTGATTCTGAAAAATAAATGGAATCTAGTGTGGGGGGAGGTTTTGAATACGGATGTGCTGCAAGTGTACGGTGAATAAGAATAAGGCCCTGTTCTTCCCATGATCAGACACCAATGACACTGGAAATTGTTTTGACAATAAGATCACTAGTTTTCAAATCAATCTTCTGAAGCTCAAATACATTTCATTGTGCTAGCAGGAGAAAGGTAATTTTGCTAACTCTATTTTAATAGATCTTTTTTCAGTCAAAAACTTATAACTTAAAAATGTTTCCTAGAGTTTTCAAGTGAAAGAAAAAAAAACCCCACAAAAATCTTTTCTCATGTGGTGCAAGATATATAGGTCTATTATTTATAGCCTTATGATAATTCTGTGGATATCTGAAGTTTCCCCTATATATCCAAAGCAATTTCTACTGGGAAGTCTGGTCTCCCACAGAGAGAGCTTTGTCGTAGCTCAAAGTTAACACATATTTTAATTGAGAAGTAGTATAAGTTGGATTTATTACTAACAAAATTACCATCTACCATTTTTTGGAACTTTAGTATTTTAGGATGAAAACAGTCAAATATACTGACCTCTGCAAAGTATTTGGGAGGAAAAAAGGGGGGAAAAAAGAGTATGTAGTCAGCCCTACAAAATTAACATTTAACACATCTTAAATGCTTTAAGAGGTAACATCATCCTCTAAGACCAGCTCATGGTGAGCAGGTCCAAAGTTTCATTCCAGCCCCTGCTACCATTTTACTATGTAGCCTTGGGGAAGTTTGCAGCATGGGGGATAATGATTACTGAGCTGTAGCCTCCTTGACTAAAGCATTTGTATTTTCCTGCTTTTCCAGTTTTTTTTCCAATCTCTAAGTTTACAAGGCAAGGACAGTACCTGACTTCATAAGCAAGTGTTCTGGGAGGGATATAAATCTCCAGGCTTTGGGGCATAAGCCAGCCTGTAATGCTAAACAAGGGAAACTTAGCTTGCAGGCAGATTATCTCCAAACTGCCAGCTGTAGTGTTTCTTTGTCTGAAGCAGCTGGTACTGACCACTCTTGGAGATCGGGTACTAGGGGAGATGGATCACTGCTTTGATCCAGTATGGCAATTCCCAGGCCCTTCTACAGTGCCAATAATATTACTGGCATTCAATAACAATAATAAGATTACTGGGAGGAATTTAACTAATGAGATCAAATAAAGAGTCAAAATTTGGTGGGGTTGGGAAGGTCCATCATATATGCAGATGTCTAAAACATATTGAATGAAAGGAGGCTTTTTTCTCCATGGTAATTTTAAATACAGATTTTCAAGTTTCCACTTTTGGAGCCTCCTAAAGTAATATTAGTGGTTGCATAAAAAGAAACTTGAGAAGCGGTGTGATATACAATTAATGGAAATGAAAGAAAACTGGGAGGAAGGAGTGGAAAGTTTGTAAAATTTTGCAGGGTAGAAGCGTGCAGGTTGGAAAGTGACAAATAACACTGAATTACACAAATAACCACAAATGGAGAGGCAGGAAATAGAGGAAACCTTGTTGCACTGTCCTCAGAGTACATGATACAGTGTGTTTTCCAACAACAGAGTCTGGGAATCAAAATTATGCCAGCAGTTAGCAGCCAACATCTGAAAGCTGCAAAGCACTGAGTTCCCTCTGATGGAGGTGGACATTTGGAGATTGTGAGCACTAGGAAGATTGTGAGCTTTGATTAGGGGCAGTGGCTTTTGCTTTGCTTTGCTTTGCTAGTAAATTCTGTTGTAGGAAAGGATAGGGAGCCCTGACTCTGCTGGAGCTGCATTCGTCCGTAGGTTAGAGTACTGCGATCCCAGATGGTTGAAGCAACGCCAGCTGGTAGCACTTGGACAAAGAGTTCAGTCTGATGAAACACAGCCTGACAGCTGGTATCAGATGCTGGAGAACTGTAAGTTTCAGTGAACGTGTTGCTATTGGAGTCATGACAGAAATTTCAAGGGAGAAAAAAAAATTAAATTTGAGAGACATTAGTAGAGGATCTCATCTGCATTGAAAGAAGAGCTCAGCCATGCTTTGCTGATGTTGCCAGCCGAGGACTTGGCCTGAAGTTTCTAAGGGCCTATTTACACTACAAAATAGCAGGAACTTAGTATGATTTCTTGTTCAGAGGAACCACTGACAGGTTCCAAAAACAAGCTTATACTTGAGGCCATTAGCTCATTTGCTAAACGCTGGATCCAGTTGCATTGCAGTATTTTGGCAACAGTCTCTTACTTTCAGTTGTAGTGCTAAAGGGACAAAAAGCCAGGATTCAAACTTTATGAAGATTACAAATTAAAAGCCAACATTTTTGACTGTACCTAAAGATTGACCAGAAGAGCAAGGAGAGATATAAAGGGAGTGCTTTTCATGGGGATGTAGCTGGATTTTGTGGCATTTGGGCTTCCAGCAGACACAGACTTCAATAAACTATGTCATGGGCAATGAAACTGAGATGTTTGTGAGACAAGAGACAACTTTGAAAGAAAAGTCTCTTGGCTTGGCACAGGTGGAAAGACAGCCAGCCTCACATTTGACAGACACTATGCCCTGGCCATCAGCACTTAGGGAAGAATCCAAGGTGCACTTCCCTTACTTTCTTTGATCATCTGTGCTGGTAGTTTCTGGGTGCTTTACACTTAGAGATCCCCACCCCCGTGCCAATATTTCTCATTTTTGATGTATCGTGCAAGTCTCTCTGTCTTTCCTAAGCAGCCTATTGCATATTTAAGCATATTAACAACTGTGGAGCTGGGGTTCGTCTGAAATTGTTTTTGCAGTCTAAATGTTAGGCATCAAATCTAAGCTTGTCATCTGGGCTTTCTCAATAGCTAATTGAGAGAATAAAATATTATTGAAATAGGTGGTATGAATTGTCATTGACAGATGCCTATTGCCCTCCTTTGGGTATAGAAAGAGAGTATAAATGACCTTCTCAGTGCAGATGCTATTAGTGTTTGTTTAGTTAAAGTCTGGGTGGGTCAGTCCCACTGTGTTTGAGATTTTAAGACATATCCCTCTTGGCATGATTTATTATGTAGGTTAGGTGTGTCCCCATTCATCACATCATTGTGGTGACTCCTGTTTGCCAATAGCTAAGGCTTTCCTTTCACTGTAGGAAAGCCAGCATTTTACTCGGGGCTGACACTCTCGTGGCAGCGCTGTGCCCTGAGATATCTATGCCCTTTTGTGCATTTATCTCTAAATACCAAACAAACAGGATCTGGGAAGTCTTAGAGCAATTTAAAGACTGGATACAAAAGGAGGGATAAAAATGTGTGTCCGTGCTGATGCACCAGATACATGCCTGCCACATATGACGTTCTGACATACAAACTCAATAAGAAAACCTCTTGAAAAATGGACTGTAAGTTAACCTTGGCCAACGGCCACACACCCATCCAGCCACCCAGTCACTCTCCCTCTGCAACAGGACAAGAGGAGAAAACAGGATGAGAAAACCCCTCAGTCAAGAAAAAGACAGAGGAATCACTTAACAATTGCCATCATGGGTAAAACAGGCTCAACGAGGGGAAAAAACAACTTAGTTTATTGCCAGTTAATATAGATTTGAGTTGTGAGAAACAAGGGAAATCATTAACCAACACCTTTCCTCTTCACTCTCTCAGGTTCAAGTCCAGACTCCTCTCGCTTTCCCAAAGGCACAGGGTGGGTTGAGATTACAGTCAGGAGAGAGTTCTTCCTCTCTGCTGCTCCTTCACATTCCCACCTTTCCTGTGCAGGTGTTCCTAGTGAGCTGCAGTCCTTCAGGAAAGACCTGCTCCTGTGTGGGTTTTCCATGGGCTGCAGCTTTCTTTGAGGCATATCCACCTTCTGAGGCACAAGGTCCTCTGGTCCATAGCGCGGATATCTGCTCCACCGTGGTTTACTAGCTGTAGGAAAATACCTGCCGTAGAGATCTTCCTCTTCCTAGGCACCAACAACTGGTAGAGGGAGTACAAACAAAGATCTTCCACCTACTTATTGTAAAGACACTTCTGTTTACATGTTTGGCTCTCAAATTTTCTGTTTCTAAAAGTTTTTTTCTAATCCATTTTTTCTTTCCTTTTTCATCTTTTCCATTTGGCTTCAAAAATAAAGGGTGGAAGACAAATGGCACACCACATAAGGAGAAAAGCAGACAACTTATAAAAATGAACACCTTCAAAAGCAAAGCATTTTGTTTTTCACTTTTGTCTTAAATTTAAAAAAAATAGAAACAAAAACAACACCAAAAAACTTTTCCTAGAAATTATTCTATATTCAAAAGGGTTTTTTTTCAATGTGTTGTTATGAAAAGCCAGGAAACCAGCCTTCCAAAAGAAAATAATGAATGATATTGGGAAACCTTTTATCCCCTTCTTTGAGCGTGTTGTCAGACAAAAAGGGCAACCTCATTCTTCTTCTAGAGCTCTAAGGACAAGGAAACTTTTATTTTCCTTGATGGCACCTAAATGTAAAGAGATAATATCCAAAAGCCAATCCCAGAAAAGCAACAACAAAATGCTTGCTCTCTATTCTATCTATATTTTATAGTTACTCAGAATTATTCAAAGTCAATAATCAATGCCATTTATTCCAGTGAGAATTATTTAATGGCTGAGGGAGATCAAGTCATAACTCATTCAATAAGTTGCATGTATTTCCTTCTTCCCTTGTCCCTCTCAGTTTGTCACATACGCCCATTGTATAATGTTTTAAATTAAATGGAGAAATCGAGGGCAGGAAGTGTGTTACTTGTACATCAGTTTATTAAAATTCTCCTTTTCACTGGTGCTTTTAAATGCTGTTTCAACTGGAATAAAGAAATCTGGCATAATTTTAGTTCACTTAAAGAAATGAAATATTTATTACTTTAATTAATCAGTAGAGTTATTAAACTGGATTTTCCTTATTTTTCACTATTTTATTTTCTCTAGTGAAATAGGTTTATTTTTTTTCCCTTTTAATTAATTTATTATTCTATTTTTGCTAATCACTACGTTGGAACCCTTGTGTTACACTACACAATTTTATCAGCATAGAAACCTTTCTGAAAAAGCAGTATGAGAAAATGAGATCTTAACACAGCAAATCTGCGCTTAGCAGAGCTTTATTTAGTGCAATTAAAAGAGCCATCGTTTTTCTTACCAGTGCTTGGTGGTAGGCATCAAGCTGCCACTTGGAGAGGTGCCAACAGCACGCACCATTGACTACCCTTCCAGCAGATGCGTGATTTACCAGAGTACAGGACTGAATGAGGTGACAATGGAAGCAAAAGCTGAGCAAAATAAGAGAAATCAACACCGACTTTTTGCACTGCTGAAGTCCTTGCAGTGCAAGGTGAGGATGACCCCCTGATCCACCGGAGGAGGGGACAGGTACCATGGCACTCTGGAAGCGCATTATAGGGGAAAAGAGCAGACCGCAAGCAGCAGCAGGAAATTCAGTTTCAGGAGATTTATGAGCAGCGGTGTTCAGAAACCCAGTGAGGAGCCTCTTGAACTGCAGAGCTGTGTTAGGAGAAGCTTATTCCCTCCCTCTTCCCCAGCATGGGCACACTGGGCAGGTGCTAGGACATTCTGATGTCTCGCCTTGATTTATTTATTTGATGAAAAATAATGAAAGGGATGATTCTCAAGAGTCCTTGGAGATTCCATTAACTGTGCAAATTGAGCATATTGATAAGCTGGTGATTATTTTGAAATGAACTAGAGAAACTGAAAGGAAAAATGATTGTAGGAAGGGCCTGTTTAATGTGCAGAGATTTTAAAATGTAGGTAATATTTCAAGTGTATCAAAATACAGTAAAAAGAGCAGGGGTTAATTATACTGGCATGATAGTTAGAACCACATTATTATAATTCTCTTGGAAAGCACTATGGAGCATATGGAGCGAATGAGGGGACTATGTGTGCATAATAAGTTCTGCATGGGGATAAGGTGAAGGAGCAAGAGCTCTCTTGTTTGTAAGAGGCACTAAATAAGGGGAATAAAATGATTTAGCTACTTGATGAACCAACTTTGTACGTAGCAACACATTCGCAGTGCCCTATCTCTTAAATAGCAACATACATAAATTCACTCACTCCTGGGATTCATCTTTATTTTACGCAGCAAATACTACCCCAAACAGTCTAGAGAGCACGTGCTGGAGAATTGGCTGTTCAAAAACATGCTCATATGGCATCAGAAACTTGGTATTTTGTGCTATGCAGAACTGTTAAGTGTTTGCATTACAAGTTTGCTTCCCAGCTACTGATTTTTTCTTTTGTTATTTCTGAATAGATATTGATGTTTCCAGTCTTCAAGTCACTGGAATTCTTAGTGTGTGCAGGGATCTGACTTGAGTCTTAGAGAGTCATCTCAGTAATGGAGACTGAGAGAAGACAAAAGATGTCCTTGAAGTTACTCCTCGATTTGAAAAGATTTTGCTGGTGGCTTTGAAGGGTTGGTATTTGCTCATCTCACTGAAAATTAATTTTAATCATTTAACAATGATGTATCAAAAAAAAAAAAAGAGACCTTAGTGATGTATCAAAAGAAGTTTAAACCTCAAACTCAGACTAGGAGACTAATTTTTAGGTGACTAAAGATAGGTGCAGTGAATCCAACCCAAAAGACTGATGCTTATTTGAAAGCAGAAATTACACTGGGAGAAGAATACAGAGAGAATTCAGAGAAAAAAACTAACCATAAAGTGGGTCTCCAGCCTAGTTTCCACTCAGTATAGTCTATGCTGAGCAGAACCTTCAGTTCATGAAAAAAATATTCTATTAATAAACAGTAAATTACTCAGGAGATAAGAAAAGTAGCCCAGTTCTGTAGGTGGAGCTCTGAACTAGGGTCTGGTTCTACTTTTAGGCCAGCGCACCTAAATATTTTTAAATCTTTCAGGGGTGCGATCACGTAATCAAATATTCCATGAGGTGAGATTCAGAAAAAAGTGTGGAATTAAAGTAACAGAGGCCACCTGGATTTTTTTCCCCCTATAGAGTGCTTGGTATTGTTTCTCTTATATTGTTTTAGCAGAATTGCTGCATGCACTAACTAATTAGAATAAGGTGTAAAAAGGCAGTAAATGCAGTGTTCACTGAAAATATTCACTGAGCTTTGCCAAAGTAATCTCTCATGCTCAGTTTATAGAATTTATAATACATTTCAGACTATATTTCCACTTTCCTTCTAATGTCTGCATTTACTTTCACCTCTAATGAATTGAGGGTACTAATATTGATCCTTTAACTGGTAAAATTATTCATTTACATTTCTGCTATAAAATAGAAAGCAAACAAAAAAAGCATCAAATACTTTAGAAACCAAAATCTGATGCAAAAGCTCACTCTGTAGCTGATGCCACTTCTAGGGATCTGCTATAATTGACTTAATCTTGCATTACAAACAAAAGAAGAAAGAGAAACTGGAGTTGTTTATAAGACTGTACCATATAAAGGAACCATTTTCAGCAGTTTATCAGAGTTGCATTTGGGCACATGAATCCAGCTGCCATGAAAAGACCAAACTATGTGGCACACAATCACTTCAGTAGTAGGATTCTTCATAAAACCAG